>CABHPQ010001906.1:0-38208 GCA_902168405.1 Peromyscus aztecus
CGACTTGTTATGACTGCAACACATGCCCAAGAGAGGCAGCTCAAAGGAAGAAGGGTCCCTTTTGTCTTGTTGTGTGAGGCATTTCGGTCTACGGCTGGGCAGCACCATTGTTTCTGGTGATGGTGTGGCACTGATGAAGGAAAATCTAAGGAGCGCGTTGTTCATTTCACAGGAATCAGGAAGGAGAGTTGGGAGAGGAAGGAGAAAGGACAGAAGAAGAAATAGAGAGAGATTGACTCAGGAAGGAGCCAGGGATAAGCTACCCCCTTTAAACCTCCGCCCCAGTGATTGTGATCCACTTCCTCCAGTGAGGTCCCACCTCCCCCAACCAGTCTCATCAACAGGTCAGCCCACTGATAGTGCCAGCATGATCCAACCATCTCCTGCTAGTGTTGGCAACTGGGGGCCAAGCTTCCACACCAGAGCCTGTGAGGGATTCGAGCGTAATAACACTGACCTTCGGGACAGAGCCGTAGCCGAGTTAGTCTGGAAGTAGCTCGTGTCCATGATGGCATTCCGCCTTAACTTGGCCTGTGGTCTGAGACCTATCACAGTCCTCTATGCCTGCTTCCTTACGCTCCAAGTGTGCACTCCAATACTTGCTTCAGGAAACTTTTAAGATTTTGCAGGAACATCAAAATAGATTTCTAAAATGGATAAAAGAATCAAAACATTAGATATCAGGTTCAGGTCCGTTTTTCTACCGACTTATTCTGGGGTTGTTGATCATATCACACGGGGTAGGAGTGTGCTGAATACTCATCTTCTCAAGGACTTGCAGTTTCAGGACACGAACAAGAAGCTGTGCAAAGTCCTGTGCTTTATAATACCTCAAAGCAAGAGCTGCATCATTTCATAGCCTCTCTGGGATCATTTGCAAAACAGGAGTGTTGGGTGTATAGTATTTCCTTTCTACATCCAATAGAAAAGACCCAGTCCTAGCAAAAAGAAATCGTTTTCTAAGTCTGGAAGGGGCAGAGTCTATATTTGAGCCTAAGCTTTACTTTGCTGTTGCTTTTACTGCGTTATGTGTGCACAGGTGCATTTGTGTGTAGGTATGTGTGCACATGGATGTGTGTGTGGAGTCCTGGGGACCTCAGCTGCAGTTCCTCACATGCCAGCCACCTTGTTTTCTGAGACAGACTCTCCTACTGTCCTGAAACTCATCTAGTTTGTGAGGCTCGTAAACCCCAGGGATCTACCCGTTTCTGCCTTCATAGCCCTGATATTCCAAATGTAGGAATTCACCGGCCACCGCTCCTAGCTTTTTAAAACAAAGGTTCTGGGAATGAAATTCAGGCCCATAAGCTGACGCAGCAAGCATTCCCTAACTGAGCAATCCCCCCATCCCACTTTAAAATTCTGTCTTTTTATTGTTGCTGTTGCTCCTCTTTCTTTTGCTTACCTTGTGTCTCAGACCATCTGGCTGTATTTTCTCCCATGCTACCAAAAACAATGGAAACGCCACATTTCCAAGAAGACCCTGTGATGGTCTGCGACATTTTCTTCTTCTATACTTTTGTCTTCATTTTCCAGCATTTTGGAGCTGATGGTAATTTCTTCTAAAAGACACTTGGTGCCTTTTTGAGCACACACGTGACTTGCTGGTTTACTACCAAATCTTCATGTGTCTGGAGGCCTTTTAAAGGTGGTGAAACCCAACATGGGTAGTGTAGTTGGAGTTTTCTCCAGTCCCGCTCGCACAGCAGGGTAGAGCTAAGAAGCTGCCTAGTTATCCGAAGCAGTGCAGTGTGCCCAGCTCCATGCCGCAGGACAGGCACAACCTCAGCTGCGCTGCAACTGCTCAGCCCCCGGCTAGCAGCCTTGGAAGGTGCATTCTGCGGTGCCAAACACTCTATTATGTAAAATGTGTGATTTTCAATGTAGGAGCATGTTCTAGCTTTGTTCCCATTAGAGGAGAACACCCGAACGGAAAAGCAACAGAGGGGAGAAGGGAGTTTATTCAGCTTCCAATTTCTGGCCACCTTCCATCATTGAGAAAAGTCAAGGCAGGAACCTCAGGGGCAAGCTGGCTTGCCATTTGACACAGAATTACCTCCGACCGAGGAACTTCATCACAGCCAAAGAAATACGGAGGAAACCATGGAGGAATCTGCTTGCTAGTGGGTGGGCAGGATTATGAGTAGCTGGCTTTCTTAGTCAGGACCACTTGTCCAGGGAATGGCACCACCCACAGTGGGCTAGGCCCTCCCACATCCATCGGCAATCAAGATAGTTGTTCTATTGTGCCCATAGGCCAATATGATCTAGGCCAGCGTTTCTCAACCTGTGGGTTGCAATCATTGGAAAAGATATTTCTGATGGCCTTAGAAACTGAAACCCTGTTCAGTAGCAAAATTACAGTTATGAAGTAGCAGTGAAAATAAATTTATGGTTGGGGGTTCCGAAGACCACTGGAAATATGTGTTTCCTGACGGTCACGACCCACAGGTTAAGAAACGTGAACCTAAGCAGTTCCTTAATTGAGAATCTCTTCCCAGATAATTCTAGATTGCTTCAGTATGACAGTTCAAGCTGACCAGGGTGGAGGTATCAACGTTTTACGTGAGGATCTTGCTGGTTCTGCCTAGCCCTAAGGTCCCTCAAAAGCTGAATCTCACATGGCACTCTTGGCACCTTGGATGCCAAGACAAAAGAACAGGATGCTAACGGTATTAGGATCCTACAGGATGGCAGGCGTAGATTATTAGTACGAGAAGGTAACTGACAGGTTTTAGGAAAGGGAAGATCTGTTCCCTTTGCTCATAGTTTCAGAGGTGAGAGGGCCGAGAACAAGAGCTCACTTCATGGTGGACAGGAGGGCAGAGAGAAGGAATACAGGAAGTGACCAGGGAAAGAGAGAACCCCCAACTGCCTACTTGACCCAACCATGCCCTTCCACTCACCTTTTCCCAGATCCCAACAACGCCTTCATAGAGATGCAGTAAGGGATTAATCCCCTCATTATAGTGGTGCCCTCGGGATCTAATTGTCTCTGGAAAATACCATGTAGACACACCCAGAGGTGTGCCATGGAATCTGTACAGCCCTCCAATATGCAATCCATTCAAGTCAGAAATTAAGAGCAGCCTTCGTACCTATTGCTACAGAGGCTGTGTAGTGATCATTACAATAGGTCACGGGCGGCCAGCACTTTCCTCACTCACAGAGTATTTTAAAAACTATAGCGTCTACACTTAACTAACCTAAGACTCATAAAGAGATAAAAAGCACATTGGTACTCCTGAAGTGTTTAAAGGTGCAATGGTTCAATAATTTTGTCAAGGTCAAGGAATTCGTTGATATCAAACAGAAAGTGAAATGTGTGGCTTGATCAAGTCAGCTCACGCTTTGGACCACTGCTAGTGTCATAGTGGAAGTCAGTAGTATTTGCTAAGTTATTTGGAGAAAGGGAAGAAAGGAAGGGAGAGCGGGAGGCGAGGAAGCAGGGGAGGGTTGCAGAGAAGGAGAAAACAGAAGAAGGAAGCATAGAAGAAAGCATGCTGTCAGCGCTGACGGTGTGAGGTAGTTGGGTTAGAACTAGGATGTGGTTATGATGCCAGTGTGTGTTCATGACTTTGATGCGTTTGAAAGAGTGATATGGTTTGTAGGGAACCTATTGGTCCTGAAGACAGTATCAACTAGATTAGAATTCTGGCCCCAGAAACTACTCCAGATGATACTTACCTGTAGAGGCTCATGGGAAAACAAGAGAGTCTGCGTGGGGTATATTATCCAAGAGTGTAACCTAGGTATGCAGTGCATAAAACCTGTGGTTATTTGTGAAGAAGGAACATCATGGCACGTATGGGTCTTCGCAGGGTTTTTATGCTGGTGTAGAACCATTGTTGGCAGTGAAGTGAGCTGTGTGTCCTATAAAGTAGACAAACCGTGCCTCACACCCCCCTTGAGGGACCTTCATGCAGGGCAGAGTGGGAACCCTTGGGTTCTGGGCTCCCAGGAAGCCAAGCCCTTCATGACATGAACTGCTAATACAGAGTGAGAACTTCCCAGTTTAAACCAGGGGCTCCAGTCCCAGGCTTGGGGGCTATGAATCTGGGGGTGGGCACCAGTCACGGCATCTACGATGCGGACAGGGAAATGCCATGCGGGCCACCCCCTCACCCAGATGCTGGGTTCCATCGGGCATCCACATGGAGTCTAGAAATCGACTTTCAGACACAGAGAGCAACGTGTCCTGATGCTGAACACAGCTTGTTAGAGCTGAAGAGACTTCGGGGACAACCTGGTCATCAGCCTGCTTATCGATGGATGTGGGCAGTGAATATAACTCCGGAACACAGCTTAAGCGCCTACCCCGAGCCGGGTGGTACCATAACCAGTTTCCATCTCCACCCTCCACTCCTTCAGCTCCCCATCAGCAAGGGCTTCCTCTGCTACACCCGCCTCTAGAAAACTGCCATTCAGAGAAGTGGAGTTGACCTCATTCTCCACCCTGGCATCCTCCTCCTGCCTGACTGTGGTACCACTGGCCGGTGCCCGACACACAGTGTGATGAGGAGCGAGTGTCTCTGTGAGCCGGGAGGGAGAGGGGCAGGTTGAGGAGGTCCCTGCTCTAGACCTGCCGCTTGAGGACTGGAACTTGGGTGAGCACTTCTGAGTTTTCAAAGAAACAGGGCCTACTCTGTCCCTGTGCACAGGAAGGAAAGGTCATGTAGGACTTGCGGGGGAGGCATGGAGTCCTTGTTGCTCCTGGGTGCTGTGATTTCATTCATCACCAAGTTTTACAGTCACTGCATGGACCCTTACAGTGGCTTCTGCTCTTTAGGGCATTCGCAGGTGTGTACCTTTTTATCCTTCTAGATGGTTTCCGCTCGAAATATCTCATACAGAAGTTATTATTTGATTGTGATAGAGGTGACAGGGTATTACTAGAAGCTTTCTCTTATAGGAGCCTCCAAGCTCTTCAGTCAGCACCCCTGACTCTCCATGTTCTTCTGCATTCATCTGATCAAGAGCCGGACTTGACTTGTTCTCTCTAGATGCTCTTTGTAACCTTGAATTCCTAGATGATCTTAATAAAAAAAAAACCCAGAGCCAGATTATTAGGGCAAATGGTGAAAGACCAGAGAGACAAAGGAACAAGCCACTTACCTCTAGGACTCCTCAGCCTGAAAAGCCCCAGACGAAAGGGCTTCAGCTGAAAAGGCTTCAGTTCCTGTCTCCTCACACCTTATATACCTTTCTCTGCCCAGTCATTAAAGGCGTGTGCTTCTCAAGTACTGGGATTAAAGGTGTGTGCCACCACTGCCTGGCTCTGCTTCTTTCCTAGACTGAATCAATGTCATGTAGTCCAGGGTGTCTTTGAACTCACAGAGATCCAGATGGATCTCTGCCTCCCAAATGCTAGGATTAAAGGTGTGTGCCACCACTGCCTGGCCTCTATGTTTAACTCTGTGGCTTGTTCTGTTCTCTGATCTTCAGGTAAATTTTATTAGGGTACACAATATATCACACAGGTGTTCATTCTCCCTCAGTGTCATTGACTTCCCTAAAAGTGATGCTTCGGGAGACATCAGCAGCAAGGTCCATGCTGTGAGCGGCCTGGGGAAAGCAGTCACAGATGGGTAGCCTGATTTAGGACTGTCCTTGTGCTAGGCCGCGCTGGCCAGAGCTTCCTGGAGGGAAGCCTCCAGGTGCTGGGTGTGCCTGGATATCGGAAACACTTTCACTTCATGATGCTCTCTCTGTTGGCCCTTGGAGAGATTCTGAGCCCAGCTTTTTAACAGTTTTGAACTGTGGGAGCCACATTCCTTGATCCTTTTCTCTCTGTGCAAACTCCTTCTGCATTGTGCCTTATTAGTCCTATGAAACGATGCGAGAAGACCCTCTAAATATTGCACAGTGCATCAACCAAATGATAGGGAAAAATGTAAGGAGACTGAACTCAGGCTCAAGTGTAAGATGGAGGGCATATGTCAATGATGTGATTTTTTTTTTTTTTTCCAACAAGGAACAATCAACTGTCACAGACGGGCACGTGGCATGTTGGTTTTGGAACTCAGAGTTCTAATTTGCATATACCTTTTTTTTTTTTTGTTTGTTTGTTTTTTTTTTTTTTTTTTTTTGCTACCTCCCTGCCTGTCCCCTACAGAGCCCAACGGCTTCTCCGCCTAACCTCACTTCAAGAGGCCTGTCTCAGCCAGGGGGCCCTCAGGGAAGAAGAGACTAGTCTGTCTCAGCTAGGCCTCTAAAAGCCAAACAGCTAGCTCCTGTCTCCCGGTTTAATGAGGAAGCCCCAAGTCAGGAAGGCTGGTGCCAAGGTTTTATGGAGGCCTTGGGCCAAGGGGCCTCACCAGGAATTCAACTAGCCCTGCCTCTCTCCCCTGAGATCTGCAAAAGGCAAACGACTCTGGTAAAACCAGAGAACAATTTCCCAAGCAGGAGACTGGGAGCTTTTAACGAGCCAAGTGAGCTGGCCTGGTCCTCTCCAGGTCCTGCAGCCCGGCTAATTAGATCACTGGTGTAAGGAGACTTTTGATGGGCACAAGACTGAGCAAAGTACGGTGGCTCAGAGGGCCAGCCCTGCCAGATTGAACAGTAGTGAAAAAACTGGTCCCCACTGGGGTTGGAGGTATTTTGGAAAGTTCTTCCTCCTTTTCACCCTCTTCCTCCTCTTCCCTACATGGAGCCATGCCTCTGATCATGCTCAGGGAACAGCTTTTAATTATTTAGAGACAGGCCAGGCATACAAAGCCTGTGAGTGTTACTGAGGAAGGATAGAACATAGTCTCCATTATGTCACCCATCATTTAGTCTTGCCTCTTTTTTTTTTCTTTTTATGGTAGTGTTTTCCTTGACTATGTCAGGCTAGATTTCAAAATACAAAATGGCCTTGTTGGATACTTATGAGAGCTAATCCAGGAATTATCAAATAAGCTGGAAGTAATGAGTGCATCTTTGAAGATCCACTGTCATATCTAAGGAGGAAAGGGCTGGGGGTGGGAGGGAAGAATGGAAATGAGAATCATGCTGGCCTGGCTCTTATTAAAAACAAATTACATTTTATTACAAATCAAAATACAGGAAGGTGAGAATTACTAAATGATGGTGGGTTATTTTGCTGAGTCGGAAGGCTCTGCACTGCCGATGCCAATGTTTGAAAGATCTGTCCAGATCTACCCATGTTTCAGAGCTGTGGATGCAGGAATTCTGACCTAAAGGCCCTCTTCCAGCCAGGGAGAGAGACTTTATTAGAAGCCAACCTTGATCTCAGAATCTAACCTTCCAGATTTGTAAGAGGGAGTGTCTGTTGCTTGAACCAATAAGTCTATGTCTATTTATTTTATTACATGATTTTTGTTATAGCAACCTTCACAGACTAATACAGGGTCCCAGAGAATGCTGACATGATTTTACTGTCATGACCTTTACTCGCAGGGAAATCCTTCACTTTCTGTCTATGAGGTTCTGAAACTCATGCCGTGGATGCTCAACACCTCATACCTTTCCTTCAAGTCGACTACATCTCCACCCTAGCCATAGATTCCTGCTGGCAGAGAATTCTTTCCTTCGAATATTAGGCATGGTTGGGTGACCCGAGATGACTAATCCATTAGGAGAAGGTTAAGTACTGTTGGCTTTGTATGGGATCAAAGGCTTTCAGAGCCATTGCATGCCCCTAACTTGCCTCTTCTACTTCTACTGTGACCATAATGTGTTCCAGATGTGGGTTCTGCTTTTGGTCCAAATCCCAGAACGAGGAAGACACATGGAACCAAGTGAGACTGCCATGGCCAGCACATACTGAAAACAGTTGCTCTAAACTGTGACAGATGCATGAACCTGTGCCATTGATGAGGTGTTGGTTATGACCATCAGGGCAAACCAGGGCTCCGGCGACACACATCCACACTGCTGCCTTTTCTACTCTTGGTCCCCGGTGTTAATTCTGTCAGCCTTCCCCCATCTCACCTCCATTTTGCTTTTTCATCGGGATGTGTTTTTCTCCTTCTCTCAACTTTGGATGCTTAACTCAGATGGAGGTTTTGCAGGGTGTCTTCCACCAGGCCCTTGGGTTTGGTCCACTGCTGACATCTTCAATCTCTGGTGCATACCTTCATCACTGTATTCACCAGCAGGAACAGCCTCTGTACATGTCTCTCCTGATAGATGTTAGAGAGCAAAGCACCATGTATCACTCACTGTTCTCCAATGCTGGCCTCAAAGCTGCATTCTGTACGGACAGGGCAAATCATGTGGACTCGACTCCAGCCCAGGAGGCCTCACATCAGACACATCAATGGGAAGGAGGAACATTCCATGGGAGGCTCCTCAATAGGCACAAAGGATGCTCCAGCAACTGCCTGGTCCTTCTCTGTGTCTGGTGCTCCCCCATCATCTCCAGTGCAGAAACACACGGACGGCCCCAACAGAAGGTCAGGCACTCCCCTCCTGGCAAAGAAGGACCAGGGACTGGCTGGCAGGCAGGTTGTGTCTGGAATCCATGAGCCGCCTCTGTCCCAGGTCACACACATCCAAAGCCACTCATCACAATGAAAAGACTGAGTGGAGGGAAATGTCATACTCTCAACTGCCACCACCATCAGAGGTGGTTAAAAGATGCTCCAGCAGTGCAAAGCATACACTCAGCAGGTACTGTCTTATGATTGAGGTTGGATTTCTATTTGGCAATAATAATGCAGCTAGCTAGATGATGACATTTTGAAAGAGATGAGAACTGGATGGGAATTCATGTGAAAACAATTCATGGGCTTCCACTTTGCTTGTGACCAGGCAAGATGGTGAGAAAACAGACCCCAGGGTTTCCAGCTTCGAGTGTCTCAGAGTGATTGGGATTCAAACATGTGTTACCATGGGAGTGCAGAGAGGGGATGATCAATTCCCACTTCTCCACCCAGGAGAGATTGGAAAGAGCCAACAGGTGGTACGATTGTGGAGAGGGGAATGAGAGCTCGGTGGAGAACACCCTCCACCCCAACATACACGTAAATACCCTTCTATACATAATACACACATACGTATACAAACATATGCATACACACTTGTATACACAGGTATATACATGCAATATACACATGTAAAAACATACATATATTCATATACATACATTATGCATGTATACATATACACAAACACACACATGCACAGACACACCCACACAGATTCAGCTGAGTTGTGGCAATGCACAGACTGTATTTTTCACAGAAGAGCATTTCTCTGAGGATGTGGACAGATTACGCCAGAGAAAATATTTGGTAGGGAATATTTGTTTTGATGTTGCTGGTTCATTAGAGAGTGTTCGGTGACCTCTTCCAAGTTCACAATCTTTGTTCATTTAAAATCTCTCTGGGACTTGAAGATCAGTGATTCGACTGAGATCTGCTTTCTGATCAGGGTCCACAGGTTCGCAATGGAGTGACAGGCAGAGCCTGTTAATGTGGTGGGGAGTGTTTCTTTTTCTGCCAATGGTGTGTTATTGTACAAATATCCAAGGCCCAGTTTCCCAGCTGTGAGAGAGAGGGCAGGATGCAATGTCAGTGAAATAAAAGCTCTCAGCCAGGGGACAGACAAATCACAGGATGCTGTGGGCAACCCATCCCCCTGTTAGTAAGCCTGGGAGACGTCAAATCTAAAACTTAGGTGAAAATTGGCTATTGATAGGCTCACATTAGCTTAAGCTCTGGCAGTGAATTCAAACTAAATGGTTTTCATGTCAAAACAGACCCTACCAGAATGTCCTCTTGATTTCATCTTTGTCGCGTCTCTACTGCAGATCGAAAGGGGACAAGCTTTGAGGAGCTTAGAAGTGAAAACTCTCCTTTCTTCTCTGTGCTCTGAAATAATGTGTTTTGTAGACAAAGCCAAAAAAACCATATGAAATATTTTCTAGGTTGGTGTGAACCTTAAGTTTCAGAACCCACATGTGACATCGTTACTCTCCATTTTCCCAGTTGGAAAATGAAAAGACAAGGTCAAAGCATTCAGTCACTGGGCTTCACAGCCTGGCACCAGGTTTGTTCTTGTCTGCACTCTGAGATCATGTCACACTGTGTTCTCTTCTTTTCAAGTCTGCCACGCTCCCATGTGCTTCTCTCTATCTGTCCATCACGGTTGGTCCTTCCTGTCTGACAGTTCCCGAGTAGGGTCCACAGGTTCTCAATGGCGTGATAGACAGAGCCTATGAAGGTGGGTGGAGAGTGTTTCTTTCTGTTCTTGTGCACCAACTGAAATGTGTCATTTCCTGCTGTTCTGGGTTCAGTGAGCCTCCCAGATCAGCAGTGTTGGGGGTCACTCGGAACATGTCAGTAAGGGAGATCAGAGATTAGCCTTGGTATTACATTATGATTCCACACATCTTGAAATACTATCTCTGCCAAGCAATGCTCACAAGGCATGGGCTTGTAGAAAGCTACCAGGATAGCACTTATAATAAGGTATACGGGGCTGCGAGTGTGACTCACTGGTAGAGTGCTTACCCAGTGTGTATGAGGTCTTGGGTCCTAGCCCCTGTGAGCGCGTGCGCGCGCGCGCGCGCGCGCACACACACACACACACACACACACACACACACACACACACACACACACAGAGAGAGAGAGAGAGAAACAGAGACAGAGACAGAGACAGAGACAGAGGCAGAGATGGAGAGATACTATCTTAGAAGGAAGGAAGGAATGAAGGAGAGAGGTCCATCAGGGAAGGAAGGATGGTAGGTTGATGGACCTCCAACCTCAGTTAAAAGAAAGAAAAGGAAAAAAAAGGGGGAAAAAAGGCAGCAAGAGGGCTGGAGAGATGTGCTGTGGGATGGTCTGTATGTCAAATCTGTTGCTCTGATTGGTCAATAAATAAAACACTGATTGGCCAGTGGCCAGGCAGGAAGTATAGGTGGGACTAACAGAGAGGAAAAAAGGAGAGAACAGGAAGCTGAGTGAGGGAGTCACTGCCAGCCGCTGCCATGACAAACAGCATGTAAAGACGCCGGTAAGCCACAAGCCAGGTGGCAAGGTATAGATTTATGGAAATGGATTAATTTAAGATATAAGGACAGTTAGCAAGAAGCCTGCCAAGGCCATACAGTTTGTAAGCAATATAAGTCTCTGTGTTTACTTGGTTGGGTCTGAGTGGCTGTGGGACTGGCGGGTGACAGAGAATTGTCCTGACTGTGGGCCAGGCAGGAAAACTCTAGCTACAGAGATGGCTCAGCATTTAAGAATGCTGCTCGCCGCTCTTGCAGAAGGCCCAGATTCATTTCCCAACACCTATAGTGGGTGGCTTACAACCTCCTTCAACACCAGCTCCAGGGAACCTGATATGGTCTTCCAGCCTCCTCTGACACCTCCACTCACGTGCACACACCCACGCACAGATATACACTCATGCACATAACTAAAAATAAAATGTGTGTTTTTTAAAAAGGAGTTAGCTTATTCTAATTTTAATCTATTATATTAATGTATATTATAATACATCATATACCTTAATGTACATATAATGAATGATAATGTATGTGCAGTGTGTAAATAGTGTGTGTATTGTATATATACATTACACTAATATGTAATGATATTACTATAACATTTCAAAACTGTATGGGTTTACTTTGTGTGTTTGGCCTTACACGTTTAAATGCTGCATCATGTTTTCATGCCTACAAAAGCACTCCTGTGAGACAAGTTCAGAGATTTTGCCAGAGTGTTGGGGAGCTTTAGCTATCACCCGGCACCGGGTAATTAATAAATATTTATAGAAGCACTCAGAAGGAGAGTACTTCTGTTTAGAATGTAAGATGTCATTCCATGAAGTATCTCCTGTTGTGAGTTCTAGGAAAATGCCTGTCATCTTTCCTGCCCTCTGGGAACTCCTCTGTAGACCGTCCCTACTGCCCCCAAAGCCTGGCACATCCTGCGCACCAGCCTTTGCTTCTGGAGGTTGCTCTGGTGGGCTTCCTGCCTCCCAGGCTGTGTGTGAAGAATCTTTCCATTGGCTGAATACACCTGAATTTTCTGAGCTCAACCTACCCTTTCTCTTCCTATCATTGCACGGTAGTTGTTCTGTACTGGGAACATGTTCCACTTGCCTTCTCCTGTGAGTTGGAATCACCCATCTTGAACCTGCCTGCTTTGTTCAGTGTGATTTACTTATAGGCCATCAGTCTTCTGCCCCATACCAAATACGCCATTAATTTTCAGAAGAAAACAGCTGCGTGTTTTACATCTTTATATCATATACCAGGCTCATGTTAGAAATGCTGAATAACCTGATTTTCGGTTAGAAAAAAAAAAAGAACTGAGCTGTTTAAGCCTTCATCTCACTGAGGTATGTAAGTGGAAACCAGAGATCTCTTGCATCTCCACAGGCCAACAAAGCTACTACTAGAAGTCGTAGTGGACTTGCGGGACAATGGGTGGATGTTGGCATTGTGGTCCAAGAGGAAGAAAGCTAGAAATATGATGGAGTTTGGGAAGCCATGCTGCCTGCAGAAATTAAGATAAATGTCTACAGAGCAATGAATATACTCTGTGTTTGACGGAGCATGGCCAACATTACCAGAATAGGATTGTTGCTGAAGTAGGAAAGATAGGAAGGGGAATCACTGAGGAAGCCATCAGCCACGGGAAGAAATAAATAGGACACGAGTTCACACACATATACATGTTGATGAGCCAGGGACTGAGCAGTATGGTGAGCTTGTACTTCTGTCTTTGTTTCACCTGCCTAAGAACAGATGGCCCATATCCAAAATGCCAAACAGAAACCAGCCTGGGAAGCATGGAGTGTTTGGGCCCCACCCCGACCCTACCAGCTAGGGCCAATGCAGCCTCCTTTCTGAGCATGAAGTGGTTCTCTGTTTTCATATTATGGGGGCGCGGGGCGGGGGGGGGGGGTCGTCTGTTTCATGAACTTAAAATCTTCTTTGTACCTCTTTGTACATATCACTACCTTTCTTCCTCATGGGCCACATTTGAGGAACAGTGCCCATCTCAGTATACTCCCTGTTTCCTCCGTGGAGCTGGATCAGCAGGAAATGGACTGTAAATATTTGTTATTTGTTGATGGGTTAAAAGTAAGCAAGCTGCAGTAGACTTGGTATTAGAACTCATCCATCTTCACCAAGGTGGTCCTGATGAGGAGTCTCCCCTTCTTTTTCTTCTGTCTGTCTGTCTGTCTGTCTGTCTCTCCCTCTCCCTCTCCCTCCCCCCCCCTCTCTCTCTCTCTCTCTCTCTCACACACACACACACACACACACACACACACACACACACACACACACCCAGCAGGTGTTTGTGGGCATTTCACACAAGGCACACTCCAGGCACACCCAGAAACTCCCAGTCTCTGTTTTCTTCTCTCGCTTGACCACTTCCTAAGCAGGACTCCTTGAAGATATTTCTGTCTGAAGGCCATCTCTTTAGATGTCAAGGTGGCCTAGCAGCTTCTGCTCTGCCCTGCTTGTGGAAGATAAGTTATCAAGGAATTCAAAGGCAGTTAGGTTGCCCAGCGCAAAGCTTTGTCTGTGGTAAACGTATTTGCCTTCACTCTTTAATCTGAGTATACTTATCAGGCTAACAGAAACAGCAGCCTTAGGGTTGGAGCCTTGGCTGATTAACAATGGTTTTACAAAAGGGTGTGTTAAGTTTATGTCTTTTTAGTAACCGAAATCCCCTTAACTGCTACATACCATCTCCCAACCTTGAGACCATTTAATCCTGCCTTCTTAAAGCTACAGGACTTCAGATGCGTTAAACAGCTCATCAGTATTTAATGCATCCGTTAGGCCTGGGGATATTATATTTAAAAAAAAAAAAAGGAACCCTGCTACATCTGCACATGGCGTTTATTTCAAATGTGCAGCTATGCTTTTCCCGTCTATTTAAAGAAAGATATCTAGCAATTATAATAACTTGACTCAAGAATCAAATATTTAGGGCAGCAAACAGTGTCTATTTCAGGCATTGCAGCTGACGTACATTCTTGGGACCTACAGGATAAACACAGTATTTCATTTCATGTTCCTAAAAAGGGAAATAGCCATGAGCAAAATGAAAAGGCTTTGTTTCTACACATGTGTGCAGCTAGCTGGAGTCTGGGAAGCAGAGCCAGGCTGTTAATACAGGTCTGACACAGCCTATGATTGGAGACATTTAAGAGGTTAACGTATTTCAGTCTCACACAGTGACTGAAAGAAGTATATGTCTATATAGTCAACGTACATTAGCAGAGCCTGTAATTATTATCCTAATGGATCTTATCAAAACCAGCAAGAGCGAGGCAAGAAATGGATAATTACAGGGTGATCACAGGGAGATGTGTTTTCTCTCCCCAAAAGCTTTCTATCAGCATAATGACCGAAGTATCTGGGACCCATTTGGAGGTGCATTAACCAGATGATGTGTCTGCTAAGTCACTTATTTAATTAGCTCTGTCCACCAAAGATGAGTGTGATCCAGATTCCCGCTCCTCATAGAAACTGTTCTCCCTTCTGCTGACAGCCACTCCTCCTTTTAGATTAACTTTTGAAAAGTCGTCATTTCAAAGACAATTTGTATAACTTTCTCAAATGAGTATATAATATTTCATCCATCCATCCACCCACTCATCCATCTAACTCCATCCATCCATCCACTCTTCATTCATTTATCCAACTATATCCATCCATCTGTCCATCCATTCATCCATCCAGTCTTCATCCATCCATCCAACCACAGTCATCCATCTAACAATCCATCCATCTCTAGACCTAATTTCCTATGTATTTCCAAAATGTATCTAAGATAGCTGTCAAATAAACAGTTAAATACAATTAGATATTTTAAAAAATCAAATGAAGAAAAACATAAAGCAAGAGAGAGGGACAATGTTTGTGAGAGAAAGACAGACAGACATAGTAGAGTAAGTATACATGAAAGTAAGTACCCGGTCCTGTAGGGTTATTTGAGGGGGTCCTTGACTTAGTTTCTTTTCTGGCTATATATCCAAAGAAAGAAAAAATATACATTTAATATGTGTATTATATATATCTTTCTACATACACACACATATAATCACTTTCAAATTACTCTATCATTAAGGCAAAAAGTAAACCACTGACTAAGCAAAAATACAACTATTTTATTTTCTGAATCAAATACTATTCACTCAAGGTCTTCATAAAGGGGCCACTGACATGATGTAGATGTCACTGTCCATTGTCATCTCACCCTGACACAAGGGCTCATATCTTGTGGCTGCTTCTTCTAATCCTCCTTGGTGAAGCCTGCAGCTGAACACACCCAGGTGAAAGTGAACCGAGGCAATCAGATTGAACACCTACATGAACATCTCTCAACACTTTGGGCTATTAATACAGCTTAGGCGGAAATCGTGAGCTTTATATAACTAGTTTGTTTTCTACCGTGATATGAAAGTCAGTTATCGGAGACAGTAAAAGGAGGTGAGTCACCTTGTGAATCCATGGAGATGAACGCCTGACAGTTTAATGTTTCTCAAACAAATTAATCCATGTGTTGCAAAAGGAGTCCTTCTCCCCGGCTCCCCTCTTGGTTGTTTAGACATTGCATGCTCTCAGAGTAACCAGACACTGGGTGAAAATACTCCATAGAGAGGCACTGGACCGATAGCCAGGCCCTGCCGCTTGCTTACAGGGCCTGCTTGCCCAAGAGTGTTGTGATGGTTGATTTTATGTCAGCTTGTCTAGGTCATGGCATCCGGATACGTCACTGACAGTTACTCTGAATTATTCTGAAACATGTGTGACTTGTTTCAGGGTGGGATTTGTATTGAAATCAATGGACGCCAACTAGAGCTAGTGGTTCTCCAGATATGAGTGGGCTTCGTATGGTTAGGCAGAAAGAAAGTCTTGTCCTCCCTTTTCCCAGCAAAAGGAGTCATCAGCAGACTGCTTCAGACTTTTAACCCCAGCTGCCCTCAGCTTTTAGCATGCTGGCCTCCCCACCTGCTTTGAACTCACTAAGTCTCTACAATCACCACAACCAATTCCTTGAAATAAATCCACATCACAGATACTGGTTCTGTCCCCCACCCCGGAGTACCACGATGAACACAAATGCATCTCTACTCACTGGTCACCTGGCTCACGGCTATACTTCTCAGAGTCACTCGGGTGGTTATCCTAGCCCTGACCCTTTGAGAATTGCACCCCAGTCACCACTGTAGCTACCACTACCTGCATGGTCTGTGGTCCCCTGAAAGCCTCCCTTGGGAATGTGGCAGGTCTGCTGGAAGCATCGACCCACCTGAGGAGGGAGCTTGGGCCTGGAAAGCCCAGCTGTGGAGACCCTGATAGCCAGTTCATCTGGTCGCGCTCCCGTTTTCTTGCTCTGAAGAGAGCTATGGCTGCTAAAGCAAGGCAGATCTGAGCAGGCTTTTCATAAGGATACAGAGTAACCTCTCAGAAGAAATTAAGTAGGGCCTGAAAGGGTAGTGGAGCACACCAGGGGATGTTTAAGCAGATGGAGAGTAAACACTGGAGGGCCATATGGCTCCCCACCCCCCACCCCCAAGATAATGGGTACTAGTTAAGAATGTGAAACACAAACAACCCTCTGGAATTTTCCAGGGCACACGGATATCAAGTCCTCTTTGATTGGAATTAGATTTTATATCTAGCAAAATGTAGACCGTCTCTCTGTCTGCTTACAGAAAACAGCAACAGCCTTGAATCTATTTTTTTTGGTAGGCTGAAATTTATATTTGCTGCCAAATTTAGTGTTTTTTAGAGTACATGGCGACATGTCTACTGTTGGTAAATTACTTCTATAAAATATTAATTGAAATGAGCATAATGAAGTAAGATGCTTGGGTGTGGTGGTAAATGCAGAACATAGCTGATGGACAACAATATAGGAAAACCACGAGGATTTAGTGTCATACAGACTGGAGTTCAGCCCCAGGTGTGGGACCTGTGCCGGGGAACTCTAGACAGGTCGGAAATGTCTTAGGTTACACACTTCTTTGTAAAGTGAGAAGAAGTCTACTGACTGATTCAGGAGGCTTTTTAGAGAAGTCATTTTTTTTTTTAATTTTACTTTTATTTTATGTGGGTATATGTGTGCTCAGGTGCCTGTGAAGGTCAGAAGTAGGCATCAGATTTCTCTGGAACTGAAGTTCAGGATCTGTGAGCAGCCCCATAGGTGCTGGGAACCAAACTTGGGTCAGCTTTAAGAGTAACACATGCTCTTCACGGCTGAGCCTTCTCTCCAGCCCCTTAGAAATCAACTCAGCCATGAACTCAGAGATCTAATTTCTAACCAAAGAGGGTGCCTCCCTCAGCTTCATTCTGTCTCACAGGTTAAACCACTCACCACTGAGGAGGGCTGGAAGGGAACAGCCAAGAACAAAAACACCCTTGTTGGGGCGATGACACTGGGCAACATGAATTCTTCACTCTTCCCCACTTTCTGTAAGCTTGCGTCATTTTATTCAGCAGAAAAAATCCAGGTTGGAAAGTCATCCACACCCTTTCGCAGGCTCAGCGAAAGTAAAGAGGGGGATGTGCCAGAGGTATCTGGCTCTGGTCTCTGGAGTCCCCGCTGCTAACTCTGCACAGAGAGAAAGGAGTTCCATGTAGCAGTTTCTTCTCTGTTAATATCAGCCTGCCCAAACCATTGCAACATCACAAAAGCCTCCTGCTTTTCTACACTCTGAGTATCTTTCCGGCAAGAGCATTTTTTTTTTTTCCGTAACGGACCTGCAAGGTTGCTAGGCACACACAAGGATAAAGAGAGATTCTAATTACCCAATACTTGTTTTGCTTAGTCTGTTTAGAAAAAAAGAAAAAAAAATTGCATCATATCCCATTTGCTGATTGTGCAATGCAGGGTGGATACCTACACTGGAAGTTAAGTAAGTCTGAGCTCTAGGCACCTTTACAACTGAGACATCTAGTTATACTCAAGCGGGAAATACCCAGTTGTTCTTGATTTAAAAAAAAGAAAGAAAGAAAGAAAGGTAGAAAGCCAGTAGAAATAGGCACGGCTATTCTTTGCATATAGAGAATGCACACTGGAAAATTTCCATTCTCCTCTGCTCAGGTGAGGAAAATGAAGGGTGGGTCCTTGAAAAGCTAGAGTCCCAAGAGCATTGTTAATCACCCAGGCTCCTCTACTGGTACAAAAATCACCAGTAATGAAATTGCTTAGCGTGGGTTCAAATCTCCATTCTGACATGTGCTGGTTATATGAATGGGAGGAAATGACTTAACTTAATGTGATTTCCTTCATCTTTATGATGGGAACTAGGCTCCTGGTGTTGGGAACTATGAGAGAAGAGCTGTAAGGGGCAGAGGCCGGAGCTGCATCCGTGATAGGTGATCTGTATACATTGCTTCCTTTCCTCTTCTCCCTCTGAAATGGCTTTCTCACCTCATGCTTGTGTACTGAACTCCATTCCACCTCAGCACCCTCAGCAGACCTGGGATGGAAGCTGCATGCATCCTGCAGAGTGTTCAAAGCATACAGGCAGGGAAGGAGCTGACTACAGCGAAGGAACAGATTCTGGTGAACATGGGTTGGGGGATGTTCATGGTGCCCTCAAGAGTGGGGAGCACTGAGAGAGATGGAAGGTG
Source organism: Peromyscus aztecus (assembly GCA_902168405.1). Taxonomy (NCBI): domain Eukaryota; kingdom Metazoa; phylum Chordata; class Mammalia; order Rodentia; family Cricetidae; genus Peromyscus; species Peromyscus aztecus. Next base: position 18,569 of record CABHPQ010001906.1, read on the forward strand.
GGGCTCTTCAAAACTTGGAGATCCCAGTAGTCACGCTTGAACCAGGCTTCCATGTAATGACACATGGTGATTCCTGTCCCTCACAATGAAGCTACCAGCACAGTCGGTTCATACAGATATTTATCCACCTAGTACTTGTCTTAGTTAGGGTTTCTATTGCTGTGAAGACACACCATGACCACGGCAACTCTTATAAAGGAAAACATTTCACTGAGGCTGGCTTCTAGTTCAGAGGTTTAATCCATTACCCCCATGACTGGATATGTATGGTGGTGTGCAGGCAGACATGGTGCTGGAGAAGGAGCGGAGAGTTCTACATCTTGACCCGCAGGTAGCAGGAGCACTGAGACACACTGGCCAGACTTGAGCTTATAAGACCTCAAAGCCCGCCCCCACAGTGACACGCTTCCTCCAGAAATGCCACACCTACTCCAACAAGGCCACACCTCCTAATAGTGCCATTCCTTACGGGCCAAGCATTCAGACACATGAATCTATGGGGGCCATTCCTGTTCACACCACCACAGGTGGAGCGTCATTGGCTCCTTGTAAGCCTTCATTTTCTCAGCCTACAAAATGTGAGTGATATTCCATGATCCTTGATCTTGTGTTCCTGTTCCGAGGGACAGATGGGCAGTGTCAGGGAACAGTGTGGGGCCATGGAAGCCGATTCAAGTACAGTTTGTTATGCATGAAATCCTATGTAGATGTGAGGCTGTTCAGTTGCATCATCACGTGCTCAGCCTAGGAGAAATAGGTTTGAATCAAAGGATTCCATGTGCCGTGCAGACTCCATATGGGCTCTGTGAATAAAACGGAAGCCAATTTTTGTTTTACATGTAGAAAAGACAAACAGACGAAAAACTGATGTCCATCCTGGGTGTCCCTGTGGGTATCCAGAGCACATGGCTCAGCTGAAAACGCCACCCTCACCTGGTACTGTGCCTGCCACACTCACAGCTGTCTTTGGCACAGCAAGTACACACATCTCTCAAAGGGCTAGAGTACAAACATCGCACTTTCTACAATCAATGAGATAAGGATGAAGCTGAATTTACCATGTAAATCCAAGTTAGGAGCATTGCTACAGGCTGGTCCTCTTTTCTTTTCTTTTTACTTTTCTCTCTCTCTCCTTCCTTCCTTCCTTCCTTCCTTCCTTCCTTCCTTCCTTCCTTCCTTCCTTCCTTCCTTCTTTCTTTCTTTCTTTCTTTCTTTCTTTCTTTCTTTCTTTCTTTCTTTCAATGCTAGCTCAGAGACAGGTGCAACTTTTAAAATTGCTGTTACAAACCAAAAGAGACCTGGGAGGAAGCCTTCATCAAAATAATCCTGATGTCTGGAAATGTGATTCTCTGGCAGTCCTCCAGCACTGGGTGGCATGGAAACACAGCGTGAATCCAGTAACCGTGTTTCCAGGAACAAGTGTGGGTTAGTGAGCTCACCAGGATCCACTGGATAGGTCCATGCCCATGGTCAGATAGACATCCCTGGTGAAACTCAATGGACCATAAAACAAAACCAAAAGGTGTGAATACAGGAAAGAGACCCCAGGGAAGAAGGAGGCAGACAAGGCTGGGAGAGATGGGGGGAGGGGGGGGCGTCATCAGAAGGCATCGTACCTGTATATGAAATTGTCAAATAACAAATCTTATGGAGTAAGAACAGAACAAATGTCTGGCATTGAAAATGCAACCTGCATATTTATGGCATGATTTTTAGATGAAAGAAGGTTCTGATCAGAGTACTGATCACCTTTATTCTTCCGGTAAAGACTATTAAGTTCTACTGTTCATGACTCTGCCGTTCACAAATACTAAGGAGATACTTGCCCCTTTCTCCTTACCATTAATTTATTTAGTCAATCTTTTAAATCTTTTAGTGTGCCTTCCTTAATATTTATTATGACTTCGGCCCTCATTGCTCTGCTCTGTCCCTTAGGGTCCCTTCCTGTGACTTTTTATGTTCCTTTGATACTCGATCCTGTGCGCGTGCGTGCGTGCGTGCGTGTGTGTGTGTGTGTGTGTGTGTGTGTGTGTGTGTGTGTGTTAAGGATTTATCTACCTTTTATTCCCATGGAATGCCCTGAGCTCATTTTGCATTTTCCTTCCTCCAACTCCACAGTCACTCATCCTTAAAAGAAGCCCTCATTTATTTAAATTTAGCCCTACTGGGGACTAAAATCCATATTAATTCAACGAGGATGCCAGTATTTCTGTCTCTTCTCTGCTGTCAGAGCAAAGAAGTAAACATAAATATGTAAGCATGCGTTTACATAAGCATATCTCTAAATATTTCAACATCAAACAACTGTGTTGATATTAAGATAAGAATGAATTTGTCCCAATGCCTACAAGCTGCATCTATTGCTGTATGCTTTATTCTAGCCCTTCATTTAGTTTGTCTGCACACCCGCGCTGCAATAGCAGAGACCCGGCTTCCAATGCCCACACCCCATCTCCTGACTGTTCAGTTTGTTTACAATATGTACATATGGTTTTGTGTGTGTGTGTGTGTGTGTGTGCGCGCGCGCAGACGTGACTGAATTAGTAACTGGCAGCGTCATTGACACAACTTACCAATGAGCGCTCAGTACTTCTGCATCTTGCTCTGAACCTTAGTCCGTTGTCTCCACTCATCTCCCAGCCCATCAGGGTAGCACCTTCTTCATACCCATCAAATCCTCTGTGACTTATTTTATACACTTGAACTATACCTGGGTTATTTTGTCACTGCGTACGTCTCATGGTAGACCTCAGAATGCTGAACGAACCTCCTACATGACTTTAAAAATTGCATAGATCATTTCATTCTTTGTGCTATAACTGTTGATGGGCTTTGACAAGGTTACTGTCATATACCTACCAGTATCTTGTCATATAGAATAATTTCAACAACCTGGAATATACATGTGCTTAGTTTCTTCCACTTTCCTCCCTGTCCTGAGCCCCCAAACACTGATCTCCCACAATCCCTGTGCATTCAGCCCACCTATTCTGTATCCAAGTCACTGCCCTTCCAACAACATTTTATAGAGCTGTTTATTCATTCAAGCTGAAGTTTTAAATTGGTTCTACTGAGACAAGCCAAGATATTATTCCCAGTGTTAAAAGGTATAGATCACCCTTTACATATTAAGGAAAATAAATCATTTTGAACATACTAACTATTACAAATATGTACTCATTAGTACAGATCTTAGGACCAACATTTAATTAAAAATTAAAAGTCATATTTATGGATGTTGGGTTATGTACCTTGATGCAATTGAGATGTGTTCCTAAACGTTTACAGGTCTAACAAAATTTGTAACAGCTAACGTAGCCAAGAGATTGTCAGTATTTGCATGCAGCCTATTTAACTGTTTAAAGCAGACCCTTGAAGTCTTCCATAGGTAAAGCCTTGAATTTCGAACCTTCATGAAGAGTAATTTAAAAATTGCAAACCCTGTTCATCTATCAGATTAGTATAAGATTGCTTACTATAAAAGGAACATATTGACTGAGGCCAAATATTAACTGGTAAAAGACTTTAAATCTTTTTTAAAATTGCATTGACTGACTGACTGATTGTGTCCATTCCTGCATATTCACCATGTGGGAGTCAGTTCTCTCGTTCCATCAGTGGTCAGTGGTCCTGAGAACTGAACTCAGGTTGTCAGTCATGGCGGCAAATGCCTTTACCCCACTGAGCCATGAGCCATCGTCTCTCCAGTTCTAGTAAAAGAATTTTGAGAGATCTTTGATAACAAATATCAACATGCTTGAGTGCATTGACTTACAAGTTTCATTCTGGTGTTCTGAAAGTTTTGGAGCTGTGGAAGGGTCATAAACAGGACAGTGCCCGCAACAACAATATTATATAGTCATTTCCCATGAAGCAGCTATAACAGTTGGGGCAGATTTTATCCGTTATAAATACACTGTTATAACACTCAGGTATGAACTAACTTTATACTTGCAACATTGGTGAAGAGGGTGATTTCTGACACACCTGTCAACTAGTGTTTCCCAGTGTGAGCATCTAACAGGGCCAGAGTACCATGGATCAGACTGGAGGTTGCACATTGCTGCAGCAGGGGGGCCTGAATGTCGGGGTGCAGCTGATCCACCCATGCCTCCATGATGTCAGGTTCCCACAGAGACTTCTTCACAGTCTCACCTGCAAACCAAAGTGCCTCAGTTTCTGCTTGACTCTTAAGATGGCAGGGAATAGCCATGGTTTGTTCTGGAGGGGCAAGCCAACTCTGAATTGTCCACAAGGAGATGCATCCACCCAGGACTGTCAAGTACACAACAGAGTCAGAACACACCAGGGAAAATACTTGAGAGGTGCTCAGTATTTCATCTTTCCTTTGGGTGAGGGGCGATATGCCACGCTTTCCCTGCTAGCCTTACTGCCTCTCTATTTGAGATGACTTTGCAAAACTAGTTATCAAATTTTCAAAACGAGAGGGAGAAAGAAATAACCAGTTCTCTAAGCTGGGGGCTTATTAAGCCTAAGAGATTGCTCTTTCATTTAATCTCACTAAATGCTATTTCTCGGTGCAGTTGGTATGTACATATGTGCATATTTCTCTCTTATGTTTAATCTGATACAGAGAGGATTCTTCTTGCGCTCTCCCTGTCTCTCTCCTTTTTTCTCTTTTCTTCCTTCCCTCCCTCCCTCCCTCCCTCCCTCCCTCCCTCCCTTCCTTATTATTTATCTTTCTTTCCACTAACATCTAGCCTAATAAACATGGAGGATTGCCTAAATATGAGTGGACAGAGGCATCGCCCAATAAGTGTCTTCTTATCTAAAGGGTGTCACCAACCTGAATGCTCACTTCAGAAAAGGGCAGAGCAGGAACCCACTGGAACTGCACTTCCTTGAAGGCCAGGCCACATAGGGGTGTGACACTCACTTTCCTTGTACCAAACCTACCTAGGAAAGTTGAACAAGTCTCTTCTGTGCCCTTCAGAACACATCCTGAAAAAAAAAATTAACCCAGCTCTAGTTACCTTCTATCTGGAAGGATCTAGAAATGAGAGTCCAACATTCCTGACCACTGATATGAGGGTATTTGGGGATACTTCACACTTGGCTGATTCATCATGCTGGCTATTTCTGTCATCTCTGCCTGGTCATCAAAATGGGTGACAGGAAAAACCCTAAGAAAGAAAAGTCTCTTATCTTTGCAGGGCTGTAAGGAGGTCATTGTGACTTCGGTGGAAGGGGCTCCCTGTCAGAGCTGGAGGAGGGAGCTGTGGCCAGGGAGGACCCTTGAACAGAAGGCATCAGAGGGGCCTGCCTGGTGACATGGAAGGGACCTGGCATATGGAGCTTGTGGAGCTTGGGTTGGCTCTTGATTCACCCACGTCAAGAGCATTTGGGATGTATTCCACACCCACTGCGTTGTTTTTCCTTGGTGCTAAATCTACAACAGCCTGCCAGACACACAACACTTTACACATGAGAACTCTGCATCCTCACAGGGTATGGGACTCCAGATTTTATCTCCTCCTTATGGTAATAATAGCAATTCCTGCCCATGAAAGTTGCTGGGACCAGGTGAACCACACAGGAAGCACTGGCCACAACCTCCATAGCCCAGCAAGTACCAGCGGGAAGAGAGGGGTGTTATGCCCAGATCCCTGGCAGTGCCACTTGTGACTCTTCAACTCAGGTGAGATCTGGTTTAGATTCCTTTTTTTTTTTTTCCAATTTAAGTCTAGAAGCCCAAGGATCTGCCAGGACAGACACTCTGCTTAGAATCTTCCTGAAATGCAAACAGCTTAAAGGTCACTGTGAGCATCATCCCGGTGTATTTACACATGTCTCGTAAACTCTAGTGGAGCATTTCCAGGAGATGGTGCTGTCTCCAGAGACATCTTGCTGAGGCTCCTGTAATCCACTTTCTGTTGGTTTTGGCTTCTGCCTCCTAAAAGGAAAAGGGAACTTGGTGAAAAATATTAAACAAGGCCAGAGATATAAATATAGATTTTTTTTAAAGTACTAAATAAAGTGTTAGAAACCACTGCTCTGGGCAGCTTCTCAGTGGCCAGTGTGAAGTGGCTCACCAGCTTCACCAATCTTCCAGGGCTCTTTTCCAAGCTTTGGGAGAGGGGCCTCCAGTCTATCTACACGAGGATACTCTGTCCTTGCTCGTAAGTGTATAGCAATGAGAGAGAGGTGGGTAAATCGCAGGGTATCTTTGTTAAGTGCCCCAGTAGGGGAGTACAGGGTGTTGGTCCCCAGATTTCTTTTACTAACACCTACTCCTATAGTTATATAAAAACCACACCACTGAGGGTTGGAAGATTAAAAGGGGTTATTTTTTGTGTATGAAGTATTATCTCTTTATATTTCTTTCTATCTCTGAAACACAGAGCAAAGTCAACTTTGAAAGTTGATTTTCTTTTGGAGTAGAGTTCTATGAGGTGTAACTTGGATATCAATTCACATAACTCAACCGAGCACATTGAGAAGCTAGGACATGCCCATGCCCTTCATCAGCTGCTCAGTGTTGCCTCATCATAGCCCCTCACCCCCAGCACCCAGAGACCTGGTCTTTAGTATGAGGGATATCTTTTCCAGAAAGCTATGGACACAGACACACAGAGTACATGACTTTGGATATTGGATTCTTGGGCAATGAGCATAATGCCTTCAAGGTTCATCTATATTACCACCTTGTCCAAGTGTTCTCCATTATGGTGGTCAGTAGAATTCTACTCATGTTGCAGAAAGGCTATTGGTCTCAAGGATGTATTGTAGTCCTCAATGCCTATGACACCTTACATAGCAATGGGACTTTGAAGGATCCATGTGGGCCCAATGCCACCAAGTCCTTATGAGAAGGAGGGTCGGAGTCAGAAGGGATCTGTGACAACAGAAACAGATCCATAGTGGTGTGTTCTGAAGACTGAGGGGGATAGGGACCCAAGAGTGCAAAGGACCTCTAGGAAATGCAAATGTAGAGAAATGGGTTTTACTCTGCCATTTCCAAGAAGAATGCTGTCCTGAAAGCATTTCGGTTTGGGGGGCTCCTGACCTCCAGAACTGTATAGTCCGAAGTGTGTGTTGGCTTTAAGCAACTTTAAGCTTGTGGTCATTGGTAGTAACTTTGGTAACAAACCAACACAAGGAGGGCAGTAGTTTGTGTATGCACTTATGCACTGAAGGACATTTGGACTCTTTAAACCTTTGGCTAATTCTGAATAGAACTGCAACCAAATTTTGGTGTGTACCTTATCTGGGGTCAATGCCTAGAGGCACGGTTGCTGCATCTGCTGTTAAGTTTAACTTCGTAGGAGTTGCCAAAATGTTTCCTAGAAGGGCCACATGGTTGTGCATAGTCAACAGTGACGAATGAGCATCCCCAGTCCTCTTCCAGTTCCCCAGCATACGGTCCTCTACACATGGACTTACAGACTGTATGATGCCTCATGTATAGCCTGGTGCTGGGTGACTGAGCTGTGACACCAGACCTCTTTTTACTATGTATTGTAAGACAAAGCCTTAGCAATTTGTTCAAGCTGGCCATGAGCTAACTTTGTCACATGGGTTAGCTTTGAACTTGTGATCCTCCTGCCTCAGCCACTCCACTAGCTGTGAAGACAGGCCTGACTGCCAACTGGCTCTTCATAATTCTATTATGCACATCGGTCAAACCTAAACACAGTTTGATCTTTCTTTCTTCCATCTGATGACTGACATTCTTGAACATGTCGTATCATGTATTTGTTTGCTTATTTATATCTTTGCTGACATACCTGTGCACATTTTTAATCTATTTTTAAATTTAGATGGTGTTGCCATGGTTGAGGTTTTGAGAATGGTTAAAATGGTAAATCATATACACATAGTCATTGTTGGATATCTGTAACCTTCGAATGTTCTTAGTCTGTCCTTGTCTTTTTGTTCTCTTAGCAAGGAAAACTCAAATTTTGATGTGATCCAATTAATCATATTTTTCTTTAATGGGCTGTATTTTGGGTTTTGTTTGAGCCTGTTTGGAATTTTCTTTCATTCTATTCTAAAGATTTTTATAGCTTGTGTCTTACACTTGGAGCTATGAGCCATTTTGAGTCATTTTCCTAGAATAAGACAGGCTATTTATGACAAAGTTCATGGTTTTACCTGAAGATGTCCACATCTTCTAATACCACTGAAAACACTTTGGCTTTCTCCATTGGATCACTTTGTAGCTTTGTCAAAAATAGCTTAGCTGTACTTATAGTCTATTCTGGGTTCTGGGTTCTACTCCATTGATCTGTGTCTCCCTATGCCAATATTACTATAGCACCATGACTACTGTGGCATTAGAATAAATCTCAAAAATAAGTGCTATGACCACGCCAACTTTTTATTCTTCTCCCAAATTGGTTGTTAGCACCTTTGCATTTCCTTATAAATTCAGGTGGGAAAAAAAACGTGTGTACACTAGAACACCACCTAAAAAACACCTTCTGGGATCTCAACATTTAGTGGTATTGTATTGTTTACAGATCAGTGGGGGGGGGGGCATGGTTTGAATGACAATGCCCCCCATAGGCTTGACTAATTAAACACTTGGTTACCAGTTGGTGGTGCTGTGTGTGTTGGGGCTTAGGAGGTACAGCTTGGCTGACAGAAGTATATCATTGGTGGAGGTGGAGGGGGGGCTTTGAGAGGTTAAGACTTTGCCACACTTCCTGTTCACTATCGCTGTTTCCTGGCTGTCACTTGAAGACATGGGCTGTCACCTTCCTGTTCCTGCTGCCATGTCTGTCACTTGCTGCCATGCTTACCTGCCTACTCTTATCCCTCTGGCATGGTAAGCCCCAATAAACTCCTTCTTCCATAAGTTACTTTTGGTCATGTGTGTGGTTGGACTTTCTTTGGACCACCAGCTCCAAAATAATGACATGGAGACTTATTATTAGTTATGAAAGCTTGGCTTTTGCTTAGGCTTGTTCCTGACTAGCTCTTAAAATTTAAATTAACTCATTTATATTAATCTACATTCTGCCACGTGGCACATTACCTCTCCTCAGTACTGTACATCTGGCTTCCTCTGCATCTCGGTGGCAAATCCTTGCCTCTCAGATTCTTCCCCTGAGTTCCTCTCTCTCGTAGGAAGTCCCACCTCCCCTCTTCTGCATAGCTATTGCCTGTTCAGGTCTTTATTAAACCAATCAGAAGGCGCCTTACACAGACAAGGAAGGACAGAGACATATCTCACACAGTGTGATCAAATATCCCGCAACACATGTGTTTTATCACAGCAACAGGAATGTGTCCAGTACATTGTGTCTTGGTTTCTTTTTTCTGTTACTACAATAAAATACCTGACAGAAGCAATGCAAAGGAGAAAGGTTTATTTTAGCTCATAGTTCCAGGTTACTATCTGTCGCAGTGAGGGAGTCACAGATTCAGAAGTTTGAGGAGGTGAGTCACATGGCATCTGTAACCATGGACAGCAATGATGAATGCATGAACGGTGGTGATCAGTAGATTTTTTCCACTCATACAGCCCAAGAGTCCCCACTTGGGAGAAGAGTGCCACCCATCAATTAATTTAATCAAGATAATCTCCCACAGACATCTTCAGGCATCTGTCTTCCAGGGTATTCTTTTTTTTTTTTTTTTTGAGTTGATAATTAACACTAACCATTATTTGGGTTGTAATCAGTGATTTGTATTTGTTACTTCTTCTGTTGTGACAAAGTCCTTGACAAAGGCCAACTAAGAAAGGTCTTATTTGGGTTGACAGTTTGTAGAGACAGTCCCTCACAGCAGACAAGGCGTGGCTGCTGAAGCGTGAGGCAGCTGGTTACACTGTGTCTATAGTTAGGCAACCGAGAAAGGTGAATGGTGGTACTCAGTTCTCTTTATTCTGTCTGGGCTGCCAAACCATGGAATGGTCTTACCCACACTCAGGATGGGTTTTTTTCCTTATTAGTTCAACCTTCTGGAAACATTTTCACCTACAAGGCTGGAGCTATTTCCATGGTGATTCCAAAACCCATCAAGTTAACGATGAATACTAACCATCCATGGGGGGGGTTGACATTTTTCCTGCATTGAGAACTCCTACCCATGTCTCTTTAATTGCATAGAATTTTGTACTATTTGTATCAGCATTTTTTTTTAGCATATGGAACACACATCCTGTACAAGATGTACTACATTTCTTTTCATAAAATGTTTGTGTGTGTGTGTGTGTGTGTGTGTGTGTGTGTGTGTGTGTAACATGCTTGCTATTGCCCAAAGAAGTTAGAAGAGGGCATCAGATTGCTTGGTGCCGAAGACAAAGTCATAGGTGCTGAATTTGGGTCCTCTGGAAGAGCAGTAAACTCCCTTAACCACTGAGCCATCTCTCTAGAACCATCCCACATATATTCCTAATTCATTTGTTGAAGCTGAGCAAAATGACTTCAAATAGTAACCAGGTTTTGATTTCAAGGATAAACATTTTTTTAATGTGTGCTGCATAGTTTTTAAGCATATTACTGGATGTGTTTTTAAAAAGATATTTTTTGCCTTCATACTATTAGAGCTATTTGTCTGAATGACTTTGTGATTTGTATCTTTTTATATTATTTCTGGCCTTGCCATCAAGGTAATGATCAACTTATAAAAATAGCTAGAAAAATGTTCTTTTCTTTCTGCTCTCTGGAAGAGGTTTCATAGAACAGGTATGAGTAAGACTGAATATTGGGGGTGGGGTGGAGCGTTGTTTCTTTTTAATTGCTAATCATCTCACTTAATACTTCTTAGATTATTCTGATTATCAGTTAAATCCTGGCCTGGTTTCAATTGTTTCAGTCCTTTCTGAGAGTTGAACTCCCATCTAAATTGCCAAGTCCATTTAGACAAAATTATGTAGAGATGTGCATCATTACGTGCTGTGCACACAACTCTATTTGCACATGACTCATGTAACAGTAACAGCGTTAACAGAGTTATGTATGTAAATGGATAGGTGTATGTAAGTAATGCTTGTGTAATGTGAGTTTATGTAAGCAGAGATTTATTTTCCATTTGATGTATGTGGATGCTCTGATGACATTGGAACATGTATCTATCTATCTATCTATCTATCTATCTATCTATCTATGTATCTATCTATGTATCTGTGTGTCTATCTATCTATCTACCTACCTACCTACCTACCTACCTACCTACCTACCTACCTACCTACCTGTGTGTGTGTGTGTGTGTGTGTGTGTGTGTGTCTTGTTACAGTTATAGCTGATTTGTTCTTCTATCCACAGGACCAGCTTTGGGTTCCATCCTTTCTGTCCACTGTTTTTCTGTGTCTGGTTCTGCTGTTTGCTGCTCTTGACTCCCTCTTGGCTTGCCTTGGCTTTTTCTTGACCTTTTTTTTCTGTTTCATTAAGGTAAAAATCTTAGCTGGTTGATGCAGAGCTTTATGATTTCCTTCTGTAGCTGTTTGATGTCACTAGCCTTCCAGAAAGCACCCATTTTTTCCTTTCTGCATCCCACAACAGTGTGGGATGTTTTAGTTTCACTTTTATTTAACCAGAAAGGTTTTATTTACCATGTGACTGCCTCTTGAACTTGTGTGCCTTGTGTGATTTCCCAGGCTTACAGGTTTTATTCTCTTTTGGGTACTGTTTTCCGGTTCAGTTCTATCTGATCTTTAACTACATTGTGTATCCCAAATGTTCTAGTTTTCAAGCTCTCCCCTCGTACCTCAAAATGTGACTGCATTTGGAGACGGGGCTTTTAAAGTGGTAATTATGTTATGGGGTCATTATAGCGGGCCCAATCCAATATTGCTGGAGTCTTTGTAATGATAGGAGATTAGGAGACACTTAACCCAGACAAAGGAAGGACCAGGGAGACAAGCAGTGATGAGACAGCTGTCTATGAACCAGAGAGAGATGTTTTGCAAGAAACTCACCAAGGCCCTGATTCTGAATGTCCAGCCCCCAGAATCAGAATAACAAGCCTCTGTCACTTAATGTCTCCAGTGTTTAATATTTTGTTATGGCAGCTGTAACAAAAAGCAATGCACAATTCAGAAATGTACCTTATGGTATTTGATTATTTCATATTTGTTGAAGTTTAATTTATAACCAAGGAAATGGTCTATCTCATTTAACTGTTTACATACCTTGAACACAAATGCATGTCTAACCTGCAGTTGGTGGAATGACTTATAAGTGTCAATTTAAACCAACTCTCTGATGATGTCATTTAACTCTTCCGTATCCTGTCACATTTTTATATGCGTATTGATTGCTGAGAAAGGATTGTTATAAACACAAGTTATTACTTGGATTTGCATATTCCTTCTTTTTGTTCTGCTATTAGATACAAACCCATTTAGGGCTGTCTTGACTCTTTGTTATTTTAGAGAGCCCCACTTTACCCTTGATCTCTCTGGTGGTTCTGAAGCCTGCTTTATTGATAGTGATGTCATCAACCCAGTTTTCTATCTATTGCTGCTCATAGGTTCTATCCTTTGAATGTTTTGACCTGGCAACCACCCGTTAGCTTCCTCCTTGCCATAACAGAACTGAAAAGGAAGAAAGATTTAACTTACATACAGTTGCCTAGATCTCAGTTCACCATAGCAGGGAGGGGGTGGTGGGGCACGTGTCTCACATTATGGTCAACAGAAAGCTGAGAAAGGAATACAGACAGGGGCTATATGGCAAGATGAAGCACCCATGACATGTTCCTGTAATATCCTTCCTCCAACCAGGTGCTACCTAGAACTTCCCATTTCCCAATAAGGGTAGGGCATCATGAGTCCATCAGTCCATCCAATCATAGATAAGGCTAAAGCCCTTAGAATCTAACCACCATCAACTGGCAACTAGGTCCCCATACATGAGGTTATAAGGGGTAGGTCACATTAAAACTACTTAGTATGTTGGAGATTGGTTTCTCATTGTCTCATGTAGTGGAACTGTCTCTTGGGGCTGGAGATTTATAGTTAGTGCCACTTCCAACAAGTCCTGTCCTTACGAAGTCTGCAAGCAGCCATTCTGCTGTTCCATCTCTCCAGTCTTGGGCCCATCAGGACTTTCTTCTGCTATGGAAATTTTTAAGATTTAATTTTATTGTATGTGTTTATGTAATTTTATATGTCCATAGGAAAGCATACATGTGGATGCCCAGAGGACATTGGGTGTCTTCCTTAATTACTCTTCATTTTAGTTTTTGAGAATGGGTAACTTAGTGACTCTGGAACTCACTGGTTGTGCTAGACTTGCTAGCCATTAATTCCCAGGCATCCTCCAGCCTCTGCCTCCCCAGAGTAGGGATCACATGCACACACCACTGTATTGACATTTTTATATAGGCACTGATGATCTGAACTCAGATATGTAGGCTTGTGTGGCAAACACTTCATCAACTGACCTATCTCCACGGCTCTTGCTATGAGATTTTCTCATAGGCTTCTCAAAACTGTGAAATTTCATTATCCTTATACTTACCTTAGACTCTGAGTAAGATATCTGCCCATTTAATAATAAATAGTTTAACTATATCATCTTGTGTTGGTGACTAGGACACAGAATAGCAAAAGACTTGACTGTTAGCCTAAGGTGTCCTTTGAGGTTAAGAAGGGTTCATGTCATACAGGTTCAATGATTAGGCTCTCTAGATATGGAAAACATGTGACCAAATGACATCTTCTGTAGAGATAGTCACAGGTCACACAGGCAAGTGAGAAAAAGAGGGTGAGTGTGTGTGTGTGTGTGTGTGTGTGTGTGTGTGTGCGCGCGCGCGCGCGCGCGCCAGGGGTGAGCAGGGAGAGCTGTTCAATGCAGACAGACCCAGACCGTTATGAGTCTCAGAAAATGAATTGAGAAGCACTGTGGGACTTCGTTCTTTTATTTACAGTGCTGAGGATAGAACGGAGGGCCTCACCCATGATAAATATGCATTCTACAACTGTGCTGTATTTGGGGTCACTGTGGGCACCCAGTGCCAAGAAGGGACCATGATGTTGTTCCCTACCATCTCTCTATGATTCCTTCTTACTAATCCACCGAGGCAAGGATTGGCTGTGGGCTGCTATTATGCCAGGCCCTATTTTCTTATTCTGATGCACGTGTGAGGCTCAACACCAGTCTGGTCCTTGTGATTCTTCTCATCTCTGGATCGCAAACATTTTCTTTATTTCTTTAATAGCTGTCTATTTAAAAAAAAAACTAAAAATAAACGTATTTTATACCCTTTAAACCACAAGCGATTTTCTGAAGAGGTAGACTAGCCTTGGCTATATAAACCAAACATCAGAATTAATTTACCAGGATATATTGGTTTTCTCTTTTGTTATTGCCCAACAAATTAGAAACAGCAGAGTATTTAGTGTCTGCTAAGATTTATATTTGAAAACAGGAAAGAAAAAAAATAAAAAGAGAAAGATCACGAAGGGTTAGCTTAAAAGTTGTTAAACGTACAAGTGTCCAGTGTAAGTGTCAGGATGGCCGAGTGGTCTAAGGCGCCAGACTCAACACAAGTGTCCAGTGTGTGAGTATGTATGAGTCTGATGACATGTTTATCTGCTAATGAACTGCTGATCTGAAGCTATGGACGATCATCCCTGTGTTCATGATGTTAGGGCAGGCAAGGGAGGGGCACTTGCCTTCAAGCCCAAGATCCAAATTCCATCCCTGGAACCCACATGATGGCATTGTCCTCAGACTTACCATACATGTACCATGCCCGTGTCCCCTCTCCCCCAAATAAAATTTCAGTTTAAAGACATCTATGTTAAGGACACAATTCTGAAGGCTATAATGGCCTGTGTGTGCAGCCCCCACACTGTGCACATTGGTTTCCTCTGTTGACAATTCAGCCTCTCTCTGTGAAACATGGAATATATAGTGAAACCACTGAGTGTGTACTTTGTGCATAGTGATTGAGAAGTGGTAGAAGCCACATGCATGGCTGCTGAGGAGCAGGAAGTCCTAGGTTCCTCATCATAAAAATAGTTACGTGTAGGTACCAGTCTGAGGAAACAAAATCTTGCAGAGGTTTAACAACTTGCTCAATGGAAACTGTTAGTGCATCGATGGGTATGCTGCTGAGTGACTGGACACCAAGGCCTGAGCTTCAGGACCAGGAACCAGGGCTCTTTTATGACCTAAGTGAACATTCCCATGGATACTGGGCTTCCAGATTCTATTTCAGGAGAACAGAATCATCAGGATTTATTGGGAAACATTGCTTTCACAGCAACCTGAAACACAATTATCTTCTGTCTGAACTTCTTGGCTCCCCAGGCTTCTAGACACTCTTCAGCTCCCAAATGGGAGACAGAAATAGATAAATACATTTTTAAGGCCTACAAGACTATAATGAAATTTCCTAACTTAACCTAACAAATGTTTGTGGCTAGCCACGGCGAAGCGAAGCTGCGCATAGGCAGATAACCAGGGTTAAAAATTCAGCCACTGTGGTTATTGTGGGGCCTCGGTTTAATAACATCACCTTTCTGCACAAAATGCAGGCTGACTTTAAAGAGTACAGAAGACAAGAAGGTGAAGCCTGGTGCACAGGAGTGGGTGTTATACATTGCTTAGTATTTTTTATTACTAATTCATAATTTTTCTACTCAACAAACTGATAGGGGGAAATGGGCTGGTCTTCATGTTTCACATTAATAAAAGGGGAAAATGGACTGGGGATATATCTCAGTGGGTAGAGTACTTGCGCAGCATGTAAAAATCATGAGTTTGATTGCCAGCACCACATAAAACCAGGGTTGGTGGTGCGCGCTTGTAATGCCAACACTCTGGAGGTAAAGGCATGAAGGGGCAGAAATTTAGGGTCATCATTCTCAGTCACATAGTTTAAGGCAACAAATAATAAGGTGAAGGAGATTACTGTTCAGCATTCAAGAGTCACCAAGCACTAACTATGCACAAGTATAGAGTTAGATTCATAGCCCACCCTGACTCTTGAGTCAGGAAAGCATGAGAACAAAGAGCTGGACTCTGATCACGTATTCTGAAAAGGGAGGGAGCAAGCCCAATCCTCTCTACTCTGCAGAGGTTCAATGAACTTGAAGTCAGACTCCGTGGGCATCTCTTGAGGCAGGCCATTAGAAAGTAGGTATATCTTCTACAGCGAGACGCTGTGGAGAAGCCAGCATCTACTTTTCTGGGAGAAGCAGCTCATTTATGTTAGACATGATGGAACCCAGGCAGTCCCCAACAAATTCTGTCCCTTCTTAAATCACCATGCAGAAGTTAAGTGAGACTGAATGAATCAATATAAGCCTTTCATGTCATCCTGGAGAGAAATTAGAATAGGCAGATTAGTCATTTAGTCTAAATGTTTGCCACAGGAAGACTATGAACATCGTGACGTCTCACACCCTAGAATTGAGGCCTAGAAGACAAAGTCACTGGAGTCACTGCAATACTCATGGCTGCTTAAGGTGCTGAGGTGAAGAGATGGCTGAGCTCTAAACATTTACATCACCCACTCTAAGACTCAGAGAACATTGTGGAAGAGGGAGGGAAAGAACGTAAGAGCCGGGAGATACAGAGAAACGCTGTGCAGGGCTATCTTCAGGGCATGACACAGCCATTGCAAATAGAATCTCACGGCAGCTGCAGTCCCCTGCACAAGACTGGGCCTGTCCACAGCCAATCACAGAGCAGACCTAGGAAGAGCTCCTGGAGCCCTACCCATCCCTTGAGAATGGTTGTCAATTGGCGGATTCTGGGGGACGTTCAGTCATTGCCTTCAGTTGTCATTTCAATGGTGAACCAACCAGCTTCCTGTGGATAATTCCAAACATGCAGATACACAGACAGCCCTGGATAAAATCAGTGGGTCATGAAACAGTAAAGGTGAAAAAAGGACATGAAGGGAGGGGAGCTATCACAGAATGAGGGAGGTAACAGAGGGTAGGTGGTGAGAGCAATTAGAATGTACTATATACAGGTAAGAGTTGTCAAAGAATAAATTTAATCAATTTCCAAAAAGGAACAATATCTATAGACAAGGACAATTTTGCTTTTGGAAAACTGATTAATATATGTACTTCTAAGTACATTATGGTCAATCAAAATGCACTAAGGATTTAACTAAATCCTTACAATGAAATTAATGAGCAGCTGGTTGAATCTCACATCATCTGACATGGGAATCATAATTCCTCTAAAGAGGGGCAGGCTGCGTCCTTGTGTGGAGGGCAACTCCCATATCAAAGGCCAAACAAACAGAAATTAGAAATTTCTCCTTCCACACTGGCTTGTTGTGTGTGCCTAGTAAAGTGCTCACCCTTGCTCTTCTCCAACTGTCCCTTGTAGCTAGAGTTTTTCTGGTTCTGCCTGGCCCACAGTCAGGACAAATCTCTCTCACCCACCAGTCCCGCAGCTGCTCGGACCCAACCAAGTAAACACATAGAGAATTATATTGCTTACAAACTATATGGCCATGGCAGGCTTCTTGCTAGCTGTTCTTATATCTTAAATTAACCCATGTCTATTAGTCTATAAGTTGCCACGTGGCTCATGGCTTACCGGTACCTTACATCTCACTTGTCATGGCGGCAGCTGGCAGCGTCTCTCTGCCTCAGCCTTCCACTTCCCAAAATTCTCCTCTCTCCTTGTCTTGCCTATACTTCCTGCTTGGCTACTGGCCAATCAGTGTTTTATTTATTAACCAATCAGAGCAACACATTTAACATACAGAACATCACACAGCAGTTCCTAACACTAAAATGTAGACAAACACACTTACCTTGCAAGATTCTTTTGAGAATTAATTAAAATACATCTGGTGTACTTCCTAGCACTGGTCTCTTTAAGCAATAGTATTTTTGTTTCTATATGTGTAATTATGTCCTCATCCATAACCTATTTATGTTTTTTGGAGAGGAACATATGTAAATCTTGTTTCTACCTCATTCAATAAGATTCCTATTGTATATTAATAGTTCCTGACAGGGAAGGCTCCATACATATTTGCTAAGTGAATAGGTAATGGCAGAGAAAATAGGGTAGAAATTGAGAATCAGTCAAGAAACAGCTCATAGCTTGAGCAGGGGATATAACTGAAGGCTAGAGTATCTGCCCAGCATATGTGAGGCCATGGGTTCAATTCCTGGTGCAGTAACAAAACAAAACTCAAGGCAGGTGCTGGTCCCAGGGATGTGGTCATAGTGACTCTGGAGGCCTTTTGAGGATGTCAGGGATAGTTGTAGGACCTTGGCCTTTGCAGGATACACAGTAAGCATGTGCCTTTTGCATGTGATAACCAACATAAACATGGACTTGCTACTGTGAAGGTCTAGCTTTCTTGAGTAGAAGAGACTACAGAGTGAAGATGTGGGCCATGAGAGGGAGGATAATAGAAAATGCAGTTGAGGAAAATTATTTGCAGCATTCTGTATGCACAGGAGCACAGTAGCTATGGAATTGATTGACGACACGTTTCAAATAATTAGAGAAGTGTGTCAAGTTGTCCAACACAGAAATGGCAATATTTGAATATATGTAAATATTAGTTATCTTGGTTTGATCATCACATATTGTGTGTGTGTATATATATATATATATATAGATAGATAGATAGATAGATAGATAGAGAGAGAGAGAGAGAGAGAGAGAGAGAAAAGTTGTACCTTGTGGTTAAGTACCAATGTTATATGTTAAGTTAAGTGAAACATTTACAAATCACAAAAGGAAAAGATTGGCTAGAAATGTAGCTTCATGGAGTACTTACCTTGCAAGGGAAAAGCCTTGGGCTTGATTCTTTGGACCACACACAAAAAACAAGTAAGGACTTTAAAAACGCAACATGAATCATCAGACATGCATCAGACCTGGCGTTGCCAGAAGCACATCATACTTCTGCCTTCTTTGAAAAGTTTAAGCTCAGCTGAAAAAGTCCTTGCTTTGCAAGTCTAATGACCCAAGTACCCACCTCTAAGAAGCAGGGTGTGGGGTATGTGCTTGTAACCTACCACAGGCAAGCCAGTGATGGGCAGATCTCTGGGGCTCAATGGCCACCCTCTCTAGTCCAACTGTTGAGTTCTAGGCAAGTGAGAAACTCTGTGTCAAGGTAAACAATGCCTGAGGAATGGCACCTGACATTTTCCTTTGGTACACACACACACACACACACACACAGTTTGAGCTGAATTTTATACTTTTTGTGACCAATTCTATTCTAGAGGTCAAGCTCACTTAAAATGGGAAGAAAGACACCACCCAAGTTACTTGCTAGTGAGTACCACAAAGGTACAGTTAAAAACCATTCCCCAAGCACCTGCTCCTCTTCTAGAACATCTGCAGGGCAATGTCTTTATAAGTGGTCTAGGATGAGCACAGGCCTTCACTGGAGTATACGGACAACAGACCATATTTTCTGTGGTTCTCCATATATGGAGGCAATTTCAGTCACTTCCAAGCAACAGTATTCTGGAAAATCAATCTTATTAGACACCACAAAAGCAATTGGGAAGCAGATTGTTCCCCTGGATGTGGGGGTTCTACTGAATAAGGGCTCTGCTTCAGAGTGTGGCCATCTGGGTTTGTCTCCATCATGCTAAAGCCCAAACTGTAGGATCATTAGCTACCTGGGGGATTGACTCTTAACTTCATTATCACGCAAGAGTCAAACCAAACAATATATATATATATATATATATATATATATATATATATATATATATA
>CABHPQ010001906.1:38308-50551 GCA_902168405.1 Peromyscus aztecus
TATATATGTATATATATATGTATATGTATATATACATATTGTATATATATGTATATTGTATATATATTGTATATATATGTATATGTATATATATATAGCCTCTGAAATACAACCAAGCAACCCAAATCCAAGGACTGTTTTACTTTGTCCAAAACAGGACTGAATAAAAATTAAGTGAGTGATCCAAGTCAGAACCGAAGCCATTGACATACATATTTATCAGCTTTCTATTGAGTTATTATGTCCAAGGTACTACTGTGCTAGAGGCTGGAAATATAATAGTGAGCCAGGCAAGGTCCTTGTCTACATCAAGTTCACATTCTAGGAGGAAGACAGGCATGTGAGCATACAGCCACAAGAAAAGTGGTCAGGTTATGATAATGATACTGGGTATGTATCATAGGTCAGAATTTATCCAAGCCTCTGTGTGTACCTTAACCTCATTCAGTCAGCAATACTCTGAGACCTAGACAGGTTAGACAATTTACCAAAGCCACACAGTATGTTAATGACACATGGTTACACTAGTCAGTCTGTCTCTAGGCTGTTCAACCACAATTGCCCTAATTGTGTATAGTAAAAATAGCATCAAGTAGGAATTTGGATGAGGAAACAATTCCATAATACTATATAGAAGCCAAATTATTAGTTCATTATTTTTCAAATGATCCTCCAAAGAGATCCATAGAATATTATTAGAGTTGGAAAACGTCTTAAAGAGACTGCTCTGGTTATCAAATATCTGCCTTCAGTGGATGAGGACATTGAGATGCAGAGAGGGGAGGCTGCCCTGATTGTATCACTGGCTACTGGTAACTCTGAGCAGGGAACCCGTACTTTATCTCTAAGCCTGGGACTGGTTACCCTTCAAAAGATACTACATCACGTGCAGTGAAAGAAAGGCTTGAAACAAATGAAAACCAATGTGGTCCAACCATCCCATGATGTTGCCTGCATCACTGGGCACCTTATCCAGCCTTCACACATTTTAGACCTATGTTGCAGGTTAGTGCTCAGGGCTTTTGAATGCTGTCTCCTGCCTACTGTACCTATCTATCATTCTTACCTGTCACTATGGAAGTGCAGCTAAAAGGGATTAGGCAATAGAAAGCAGCCATCTGAATCATTCCTCATTAAATGTCATTTTGCAATGTGGTTTTCAAACTTTTGATGTTTTTACTCTCTACAAAATTGATAGCTTCCGAGAACTTTTGTTTGAGTTAAATCTATTAACATTTCCTGTTAGGGCCAGGAGAAGGGGTAGAAGAGTGTGTGCAAAAAAAGCACTGATCAAAATGAGCTGTTAAGACTCTTTCTCATGCTACTATACAGAGTTTAAAATAATCAAAATGCACTTTCTGACTTTTCTTGTGTCCTTCTTTATGGATCATCAAACAAAGGAGAGCAGTGATTGCTGATAAACAGCAGAAGGAAAGGTCTAGGAAAAAGTTTGAAAGATACTCTGAAATATCAAAGGCTAGCATCTCCAAGTTCTTATTTGCGCGGGTGTGCTCATGCGCGCGCGCACGCACACACACACACACACACTTCCTGTCATAAATACACTTTCTAAGGAATCTCTGAGAGTATGTTTGATTCAAACTTGGCATTTCCTCATGAACATCCTAAGGACAAACTTCAAGGAATTACAGAGGAAACTTGCAAAATGATCTCAGGACTTGAGCCCCAAAAGTCCCACACTACAAAAAGTACAAATTGAAAAGAAACAAGGATGCCTCCCTAAATCACTTTATCACACATCATTACCTGACATGAAACAGCTTAGTGATGTCCATCAGATTCTTTAAGGGACTGAGACATTCAGGGAACCTTGAGGTCTGTCAGTGTCATAGCTTCAGAGGAATTCCTACAGGGCCTTCACCCTATATCCTTCTGTTTAGAGGACATTTACTTGGCCATGACCATCATCTTGACTCTGAGTTGCTATAAGGATTCCGTCATCATTCATATCTAGAGGGGCCTGTGCAGAGTGGTAATTCACCACAGGAGAACAAGGTGTCCTAGGACATAGTGAGAAGTCTCGTTATTATCATCTTGTCCTAGTTACCAGTAGAACAAACCAAAACTGTGTCACTTGCAAGGTCTTCTATCTGTTCTCTGGACAGTTAGACAAAACACAGAAAATGGCAGAGGCAAAAATATCAACTATCAGTGGAATAAAGCTTTAGCAACCCAGAGCCATTTTTGACATTTTGCAATGTGCCTTCCGAGTCTGTTCTGTTCCAGTGCAGAGTGGAAGGTTGACCAGTAGTCACTTCTCGAGCAACAGCGTGTGTAGGAAAGGGAGGAGAGTCATTGTGAAGGAAAGGCATAGGCCTATCACTGAGCTTACAGAAGACCTATAACCTCTTACAGAAGAGGAGGCAATGCTTTACATTTACAAAAATGCTTTTTATCACTCGAATCTCATGGGATTCAAAAACTCATCTAGAATACAGTATTTTATGAAAAACTAATTTACATATATGGGGTACTTGGAAGAAAGGTCAGATTTTTCACTGCCCTAAAAAACAACAACAACAAAACCCATTTCCTCCAGGACTGAAATCAATATATATTATATAATAAATCCAAATAATAGAGATGCTTTAGTTGAGATATAGAAGATTCAGGAACAAATAAACCTTCATCTGTAGAAACAATTTCTCTAGTTGGAAAGGAATGTAAGTGAGAGTGAGAGAGAGAGAGAGAGAGAGAGAGAGAGAGAAAGAAATCTGAAAAAGTCAGTCGAGAGCTAACATCCTGGTTATGAGTTGATTCTTATTAACAGTGTGGCTTCAATTAATTTAACCACTTCATTTCTTTTGTTGTAATAATGCTATGTCGATTTCATGGAGGGATGGCTGATGTTTAAAATAAAATAATAGCAATCCTAAATCATAGCTAATTATTTTACTATTTTTTTTTTTTACTATTTATTTTACTATTATTACTGATATGCTTGGGGTTGCCAAGGGGACAGAGACTTTCTGACTTGAGCTTTTTGGCGACAGTATTTAGAAAAAGAAATGAATACTAGCAGCATCTGGCTGGAGGCCTGCGCCCTGAGTGAGCTGGCAATGTTGTTCTTGGCTGTCCCTGGCTGCTGTCTGTCTTTACCTTGAACTGCACTAAGATTAGAGTTTCTTGTAAATGGTGACTTAATTATTCATCATAGTCTTTTTACCATGCTGGGCTGCTTCTCCTCTGCACAGGGAGTGGCCCCAGCTGCTGTTTAGGACAGGAACTAGAGCATGCCACTGTTCTGCTCAAAGCCCAACCCCCTATCTCTGAAGGAGAGTGGAGGCTGGCTCCTAAGTTTCAGGTGACCCACTCTTGCACCTGCACCTGCTCCCCAGTGGCCTTGTGGGGAGACCTGTGTTGGGCTGGAAATAGGCCAGGTCCAGTGACTTCAGTGGAGAGACATCAGAAAAAGAGGCTTTGATGGCCACCAGGAAAATCTGTAGCCAGCAAACCAAGGAAGGGGCTAGAGTGAATGGGAATACATTCTGACCTATTGCAGGCTCCAGGGAGGTACTTCTCCTGTGAGTCTGTTCTTTGCTCTCCCACCGAGTGCTACCTTCTTTGCAAAGCCTTGTGGGAGACCTAGACAAGGGGGTGGGGGAGGGAGGGAGTGAAGGGTGGGGAGACACTTCCTGTGCTACCCATCAGAAGGTACCAGGCCCCGCCCTCCTTTCCTGACACCTAATCTTGCATTCCTCTTCTGCTTGGCAGAGATCCTGGCTATGTCAACATACCTCATCTTTAAGATCTGCTGTTTGTCCTGGCTCCTAAGAAGCCACCTGCAAAGGGAGAGAGGGGAGAAGGGACGGGAGAAGGAGGAAAGAGAAGGACATCAGGAGTGAGCACAGGAAACACATCCTGGCTTCAAATTGAAAAAGACAGAAGTTCTGTTTTTAACTCCAGAACTGACGAAATGTAAGATCTTTGTTGTTGTTGTTTTTATCAGGGTCTCATGTAGCCCAGGCTGGCTTCAAACTCCTTTTTTTGGCGGGGTTGGGAGCAGAGTAAGTTTTGAGACAGGGCTGGTCTTTGTAGCTCTGCCTGTCCTGGATCTCACTCTGTAGGCCAGGCTGGTCTCTAACTCACAGAGATCCTTCTGCCTCTGCCTTCCCAGTGCTGGGATTAAAGGCACGCGCCACCACTGCCCAACTTCAAATTGTTTGTAGTGTGGACAATCTTGACTTCCCGATTCTCCTTCCTCCAACTCCCTAGTGCTGGGGTTACCATCCTTACCACAGGGGTATGTGAGATTTTTGAACAAACTTAAACTGCACAGTGTGTTTGGTTTTTCTTTCTATTTTTAAGTAGTTGTGAGGTGTGGTAGCTCACTCCTTTCTTTATATGTGGGTGTGCATGCCTGGTGCCTATTTATTTCCCTTGGAGGTTAGAAGAGGGACAGGAGTTACAGACAGTTGTGAGGTTGTATGTAGGTGCTGGAAATTGAACTGGGGTCCCCTGGAAAAGCAACCAGTGCTCTTAACCACTGAGCCATCTCTCCAGCCCCTTTTTGGCTTTCTTGTCTTTACATTTGATCTTAACCCAGAAGGCTGGAAGCAGCGCTTTCTTGTCTGCTAGTAGTGGCTTTGCAGAACTGTCTTGGGATTAAGTGAGGTAACTGTAGCACGATACAGCAGATAAGGTAGGGTCCTTATGACTCAGTTCCTGATTAAGACGTAAATAATGGATCCTCCAATCCCATCATGCCCTAGGTGTTTGCACCGAAGCGTGGAGTGTTGCAGAATGTGTCTGAACCCAAAGCTTAGCATCTGTTACACTGACCTCCCCTGACCTTCCACAGAGCCCCTGGGACAGCCTCCTTTAGGGGTGTGCTCCCTCTGCCTTGCTCAGCCCTCGACATCCCTCTCACGTGACTCTGGCCTCCTCTGGGACCCCAGACTGTAGTCTCTGTCCCTTGGCTGGCTTTCTCTAATAAGTCCTCCTTCTCATGTGGTTTCCTAATGGCACCCTGGTGCTGAAGTCTTCCCTGAGGTCTCCAGGACAGTCAGGGTTAAATCCACGCTCCCTGCCCTCTACCTCTCCCTCCCCTCAACCTGAATGACACTCCAAGTCTCTCTCCTGTCCCTCCCTACAGCAATCCTGGCAGACCCGAAATCACAGTCTCTGGCTTTCCTGCAGGTACCTATTCCCATTTATCCACCAGGAAGCCCTCTAGCCTTCCTAAGAATCTCTGCAGAGGACTCTCTCTATTGGAAACCGGCAATCCTCCTGCAGAGAGTCCCCCGGGTGCTGCTATAGCTGAGATCCCAGAGCCTCCTATAGAGCTAAGCCTCTGCTTTAGCCCTGCCTCCTTATTTATCTTGACTTCCTGATTACATCTCCTCCAGTAGCCTAGTTTGTCCTCACTGAGCAGGTGGGACTTATTCTTGGTGGGATGGTCAGCTCCACTTGGAGTGGAAGCATGAATGAATGAATGAATGAATGAATGAATGAAGGCAGCACTGGAGGAGTCTATCCCCTCTGTAGTCTGTGGAGGTGATGTCTCCCCTGAGAGGACCAGTGACCAGCATGAGTCACAACCCCGGTAACCTATTGATTTCCTCGGCTGGCTCCTTACCTATTGATTGCCCTGGGCTGGCTGGAGGAGTCCTGTAGTTCGGTTTTTGTCCAAACCCCCTGTCGCTGCCCGTTCCTCACTGTTACGACACTCTGAGATTCTGAGGGCACTGGACGCACCCTACTCATTCAGCCCTGTGTCCTGTAGGGTGCTGGAGCCAGACTGTTGGTCACCCTCAAACCAAGTGCTCTGCTTCCTGAATGTCTCAAGGGCCCACAAAGCAGGCTAGTAGGAACCCGAGTGCAACATGGTGTCTTAGAGAAGGAGGGTGGGTGTTGTCCCCTCTCCTTCGCCATCCTTTATCATCAGACAAGATTCCAGCCAGTCTGGGCTTCTTTTACACAGACACCCCCTGCTCCCAGCAGGTGAGTCCCTGCTGTGCGTGGGTGGCACCAGCCCCCACCCCCCCCCAACCCCCGCCCCTGCAAATCCAGTTCTTTTTCCTTTTTAAAATGCAGTCACCACAATAAATTAAACTTTCATGGCTCCATTTCCGTTTTTTCCTATTGCGGAACCCTGACATGTTTCCTGAAGGAAATACTTTGGGGATCATAATTGAAACACAATCATTCATAATGGAAGCAGGGAGGCCGAGGGTAATAGAGTTAGCTCTCCTTTCTCAGGGCAGACATGTTAATTACATTTTCTATTTCCGCTCATTACCTCGGAGCAGGTCTCTGTGGGCTGCCCTGCTTCTCCTTCTCCTCCTTAGCTGAAGGCATCTGGAGAGGGCACAAGTAGCCATGGGTTCCTCGGTAAAGATCCACCTCCATCCTGCCATCCTTCAGTTTCTTTGTGGGGAATCAAAGGATCTAGCACCGAGCGCTCTGAGTCATCTTCGGGCCTGGCCTGAGCTCACAGCTTCCTGATCTCACTCAGCCTCCTGACTCCAGAGTCTCTGTGTTTGTTGACCTCTTAGCCAAGGACAGCCTTCCCTCGGTACATGCGGGGACCATGCTCATTCACCTTCCCATCCTCTGTGTGGGCTGAGGAGGCCTGCTACTCTCCTCAGCCCTCAGCGATCCTCCCAACAACCCTGCTTGCCTCCCTGATTGGGGATGCTAAAACAGAACTCCTCTGAAGGTTTTTGAGACATCTTCAGAGCACCAAGGGAAGAAAACCAGAGCTTTGCACTGTTGAAGAGGTAGCTCCTAGGCCTTCATAGGTACCCATAAGGGTCTCTGTGTACTCAGGGAAGTCTCTGTAACACAGAAACACCTCCCACTAGTAAAGCATCCTTCCTGGGTTTGTTCCTGTGTATGAGGTTGACACTGGGTGTGTCTTTCTCAATGGCTCTCCACGTTTTGTTTTTGTTTTAAGTTTATTTTTTATGTGCATGAATGTTCTGCCCGCTTGTATGCATATGCACCTCGTTCATGTGTGCCTGGTAGCCTCAGAGGTCAGAAGAGGGCATCATATTCCTTGGGACTGGAATCAGAGGTGGTTGTTAGCGACCATGTGGGGTCTGGGAAACTGAACCCCAGGTTCTCTTCAAGAGTAACAAGTGCTCTTAACCGCAAAGCAACCGTGTTACTTTTTGAAGCAGGGTCTCTCTGTAAACCTGAAGCTCATCTATTTAGCGATGCTTGCTGGCCAGTGGGTTTCAGGGACCCGTCTCCTCAGCCTTCCCGGCACTGAGATGACAGATGGATGTCCCTGAGCCTACCTTTCTGTGTCAGTGCTGGGGTCCAACTTCAGTTGCTCATGCTAGCAGGACGAGCATCTCCCTAGCCCCTCTTCTTCTTTACTTTCTACATGGTCCTTCCATTCTACATTTCAGTTTCTCTTCTGGTCCTGTAGGTAGATGGGAGCCTCCGGAACTTGGTGCCCTGGGTCTAAGGAAGCTGGTTTTAACCCATTGTAATTTCTGGCTTCACCTAACTTCCCCATAGACTTGAGCTCCCATCTCCTCACTCTGAGGCTAACTTCCTAAAGTAGCAACATGAGCTCTGGTAACAATTAACACTAAAGTGCCTTCCTCACAGTGGAAAAAAAAATCTCTCTTCCTTTCTCACTTTGCTGTTTAGGGTGAGGCATGAGTCATCCTTATTCCCACAGTGAGCTTGCCTTAGGCGATTCTGGTTGGAGAGGAGAGTCTCCATTCAGTGAAATAGGAGCCTGCTGGGCGGGAAGGAGCATGACCTGGCGATGTAATGTAAGTGGCTTTGCTACTCTCTCCCTCTAAGGAAAAAGAACTTGGATTCTAAAGCCAGGGGAAGGAAGGAGGGAGAATTCACATACCAGGGTCCTCTGGCCTGTGTGCACTCCTGTGGGAATACCCAGGCTGAGGCTCGCCTTCATCAGCAGCCTCTTGAGAAACGCAGAAACGCTGGTCCACAGCTCTAGGGACATCTCCCTCCTGGAGAGCCTTCTTTGCTGTGTTCTGGTGAGAACACAGGTCCTGAGGAGAAACTGAGTAGTCCAAGCTGGAGAGAGAGTCACACAGGTCTCTAAGAGAGAGTTCCTGTCTGGCTGTCCAGCGGGGTCTTCCCCAAAGGTCGCTCTAATGTCTGCAGCTTGTGCTGGCCATGTTTCATCAGCTGGCAACTTGCTGTATTTTTGGTCTGGAACCCCTTGAAATATGATAAACAGGGTGGTTTTAAAAATAAATAACAATAATACAGAGTCCAAATAAAAGGCTCACAGACTGCCCCAACCAATCTGAGTGCTTCCCTTCTCTCCAGATGGAGGAAGGTACTTCACATGACAGATAATAAGTTAAATTAGTGGAAATGGTTCCTTTTTAGCAGTCATTGTCTAGAGCTGAATAAGATGTGGGTATTAATTGATGCGGCTTTCTTCTGTGTACTATTTTTGTATTATTGATACACTCTTGCAAATAATGAGGCAATTTTGCCGTGTGGAACGAAAAAAAAAATTAAGCCTAATTTAAGGATTTCAAAGATGATTTCAAGTGAGGAATCGGGCAAAAGAACAGCACAAGGCACATGAAGACACTGTTCTTTTTGTTGGCTGTTTGGGTAGCTGGTACACGTTGGAGGCCCACGTTGTTATGCAGGAAAGGGTGGGAACTCTCCTCCACCCTTCCCCTTCCTGCCCTCACACTGGCTGAACAGGCAAGTGAAGGTCAGGGCTACTCATTCCAAAAGCTGGGGGGTGGGGGCGGGGCAGGGTTTGCAAAGCAGTATTGCCCAGCAGGCCAAGTGGGACTACAGGCTGGTGGCCAGCCACACAGTCAAAATGATTAAAAAACAAAACAAAACAAAACAAAGAGGCAGAGAGAGAGGATTTAGAGTCATGTGCATTGGCAGAAGGATACATCTCAGCCACTGAAAGCACAATTCAGAGGCTAGGCCCAAAGCTCTGGGGTAGAGCATTTGCCTAGCATGCACCAAGCTACGGAGTTGAAGTGTAACATGCAAAATGGCATAGGAATTGTATGGTTATGTGAATTACATCTCAGGAAATCTGGTATAGTGTGTGTAGCCACCACAATCCCGCACACCCGCGCCCCCCCCCCAGCCCCTCGCTCAGAAGTGACTACTGCAGGGACTGAATGTCAGAGACAGACAGGTGTGGGGTAGAGGTCTAAGCTCACATGTCTTGTCTTTGTGCTCACTTCCGACTGTGTTCCGCTGAGGATGGGGGATGGGCTCTAATGTCTCAGGCTCTCAGGGCAATTACAGATAGGAAAGGAGTAGGAGGTGGCGCTTATTATTTCTGAGAGGGACAGTCTGCCTAGACAGCTTTTCAGGAGCTCTGGAAAGGTCCTGCATGGTTGAGCACCTTGTGGCCTGTTTGTGAAGTCCACGGAGCTTTCAGTGAGGTGGTATATTAAGTGACTGGTCTTCTGAGAACCTTGCCCAAGCCTGACCATCGGTGACCTCCAATTCCTCAAAGAATGCACATTCAAAATTAGAATATGACCCTTATGACGATCCTGGGTCTCTCCCCCAAGGAATCGAATCCTAAATCCTTGTAGGACAGGAAACTGGGTGAAGGCCCTTCCTGCTGGGGAGACAGTAGACACCACCCATGAATGCAAACTCTCCAGAACTGGGTCAGTAGACGTACGAGGATGAAGGAGCGCCCCATGGAGTTGCAAAAGAGAGCCAAAATTGAAATCAGAAGCCTGAGAATCGCGAAGGGAACCCGAGAATGGGTGCCTGGTGGAACACTGCAGAATGGAAGATCCAGATGTGGAAAAAGAGGAAGGAACTAGCCAGCTCAAAGCCACAGGGGAGAGTGAAACCACCAGAACAGGTGCTAGACCCTGGTTTTCTGGTCTGAGGGACAGGTGTCATGCTGTCTGTCCGTGCTTTATGTCTAAACGTGAGAACACATGCTTTGCTGATTCAACCGTGTGCCTCTGCATGTTGATGCCTCCCGTCGCTCCCCCAGTGGCGGCCTCCATGTGAGGTTGCTGTGGGATCTTCTGTATGTTAAATGTGTTGCTCTGATTGGTTAATAAATAAAACACTGATTGGCCAGTAGCCAGGCAGAAAGTATAGGCGGGACAAGGAGAGAGGAGAATTCTGGGAAGTGGAAGGCTGAGTCAGAGAGACGCTGCCAGTCGCCACCATGAGTACCAACATGTAAGATACTGGTAAGCCACGAGCCATGTGGCAAGGTATAGATTTATAGAAATGGGTTAATCTAAGATATAAGAACTACATAACAAGAAGCCTGCTGCAGCTGTACAGTGTGTAAACAATATGTCTCTGTGTGTTTACTTGGTTGGGTCTGAGCAGCTGCGGGACTGGCAGGTGAGAGAGATTTGTCCTAACCGTGGACCAGGCAGGACCATGAAGGACCAGGAAAACTCTAGCAACATGAGGTATCTGGTTTGAGGTTCGCCAATGACAGTTGCCAAGCCACCGGTCGAAGTCAGTGGGGTCAGGAGTGGTCCAAAGAACTCCCGATAGTCTCAGGGAAAGGAAACAGATAACGTGGGTTTCTAATATTTTCATGATGCTTTCTAGATGGCAGTTTCCAGTACAGAGGCAACAAAAACAGATAGTATGGGAGCCACGCTTTGCTTTCTGTTGTTCTCATGGGGCTTGGGATCCTCCTCTTCAAACCTGTGCTTCTCTGGAAACTCTACAGCTGTCCTCCCTGTTGGCAGTAATGTGCTCCCCGCCATTCCCGCCTGTTAAGTATTTCATTAAGGTGAAGGAATTGAATGTCCAATCTCTATTACCAGCTCTTTCGTTGAGTTCAGGGCAAGCTCAATCTAGACAGGCAGTGCATCTCCACCACAACTGAACAAATGTGCTTCAAGACAGTTCCCTTCACTCACGATACTCTCAACACAGGAGTCCTGCATGGCCATCTATGCAGTAAAGAAGAACAAGGGCCTAGGGGCAGGACTCTCTGGGTATGAGCAGAGTCACTCACTTCTTGGTCCAATGGAAGCAAACTGGGAGTGAGGGGTGGGGTAATGGAGGGCAAGGGTCATGGGAAAGAGAGCTTAGGGGAGTGGGAGGTTCTAGCTGGATCAGGAACAGAGTGGGAGAACAAGGAAAGAGATACCATGATAAATGAAGACACCATGGGAATAGGAAGAATTAGAGTGCTAGAGAAGTCCCCAGGAATCCACAATGATGACTCCACCATAGACTACTGGCAATGGTCGAGAGGGTGCCTGAGCTGACCTGCTCTGGTGATCAGATGGCTGAACACCCTAACTGTCATGATAGAACCCTCCTCCAGTGACTGATGGAACCAGATGCAGAGATCCAAGACTGGGTCCCAGGTGGAGCTCCAGGAGTCCAACTGAGAGAGAAGAGGGATTCTATGAGCATGATTGGAAAAAGTACAGAGACAACTAGCCAAACTAGTGGAAACACATGAACTTTGAACCAATAGCTGAGGAGCCCCCATAATGGACTAGGCCCTCTGGATAAGTGAGACAGTTGTTTCATTTGAACTGTTTGTGGGCCCCCAGGCAGTGGGACTGGGACCTGTCCCTAGTGCGTGAGCCGGCTTTTTGGAATCTAGTGCCTATGGTGAGACACTTTGCGCATCCTTGGTGCAGGGAGGAGGGACTAGGACCTGCCTCAACTGAGTGTACCAGGCTCTGCTGACTCCCCATGGGAGACCTTGCCTTGGAGGAGATGGGAATGGGGGGTGAGTTGGGGGGGTTGCAGTGGGAAGGAGGGAGGACAGGGAAATCTGTGACTGATATGTAGGATGAATGGAAAATTTCTTAATTAAAAAAAATGAAGAACAAGGGCCAAGTCTCATGTCCTGGGGACTGCACGAACACTGTAGCTGGAGACCCTGCGTGGAATCCTGCTTCTAACTGTGGGGAACCCAGACATTTGCCTTAACTATCTAAACAACACATTCCTGTCTTCAAAATTGAAGCAATGGGACCTTCTTGGGATGTTGTTTTGGAGGCTATATTGAATCGTTAGCCAAGAGCCTGGACCACAGTACAATTCAATTAATACTAGTTAGTGTTATTATAGATAGAGCTCATGTGGCATACAGTAATCACACAGCACCTAGCTGATCCCTAAGAGAACAGATGCACTTGAACCCTGCTCAGATTCAACAAGTTTGCCTACAATTGATTTAACGTTTCCCAAACAATGAAGCAGCTATTATTTGTTTTCTAGATGTGAGGGGCCTGAGGGTAGGCTGGTATAAAGGAAACTTTTTTTCTTGAATAATATATT
>CABHPQ010001907.1:0-47849 GCA_902168405.1 Peromyscus aztecus
AGAAGCTGTGTCGAGAGAGAACTGACACGGAATAATAAGGTGTATGGACTAAGGAGTTTCATGTACATAGATTCATTTCCTGTCATCAAAGATTAGATTATCAACTGGTTATAGATTCTTCCTGGACCCTGGGAGAGGACTATCGAGGGGCAGGATCCCCATAGTCTTTGTTAATCCATCCGTAGAAACAGTGACTTCTCTTTTTAAAATAAAAAATTATTTATTTCTCTTCGTTTTTTTTTGTTTTGTTTTTGTTTTTGTTGTTTTTTGTTTGTTTGTTTGTTTTTTTGAAACAGGGTCTCTCTATATAGCCCTGACTGTCTTGGAACTCACTACTTAGACCAGGCTGGCCTGGAACTCACAAAGATCCACCTGCTTCTGCCTCATGAGTGCTGGGATTAAAGGCTTGCAACACCAGGCCCATTAACTTTTCTCAGCATAGCTAAATCTTGCTTGCATCGTGGTTTTTAGACTTGCTATCTTTCCATTCTTTTCCAGGTAGATAGCTGCATTAGGCTTCCTACTGGTCCCTGAAGATGACCAGACTCAAATCCTTAAGTCAAAAATCTTTGTGTAGACCTAGGTAGAGCCAAAGTAATGACAAGGATGCTAATAAAAGGCAGATAGAAGCCAAGGAGACAGAGGATGCTGATCTGCTAGCTTTGGAAAAAGAAGGGAGTCATGGGCCAAGGAGTGCAAGATAGCTTCTAGAAACCAGAAAAGCCGAAGAAACAGATCTACCCAAGTATTCCCAAGAAGGCCACCTTGCAGAGCTGCTTCCAGCTTCGACTTCCAGAACTGGGAAGGAGACTTGTTTGTCCTTAAGCCTGAAGTTTGGGATAATTTGTCACAGCAGCAGCCAGAAACAAATACGAGTAACAGCAGATAATAACTGTTAAACATGCTTACAAAGTTGGTCTTTTTTATAGGCAGCTCACAAAATGTCAGCAAAAAGAAGAAAAATTATTCATTTGTAAGTTTGCCAATGGTAGCCCCTTTTGGCACCATGGAGAATGTCTTTGTCACTTTTTGGTGCCAGGGTTCAAGCCCCAAACTTTGCACATGGCAGGCAAGTGTTCTGCCTGCTCCAGAACCCAGATGGTATTGCTTTTATTTAATGCCTTAAGAACACATGTTACAGATAGAAACCCCACACTTCCTTTTATTTCAGTAAAAATTGGTTGGATATCATGGAATCAAAGATCAAATAAAATAGGACCTGGACTTGTAGCTCAGTGGTAGAGGTCTATCCGACATGTGCAAGATCCTGGTTCCAGCCCTAGCAATCAATACTCACACCCATAATAAGTCAAGCTAATGAGACGCTCTGTAACGTATTAATGAATGGACCTTTATGTTTTTGTTTTACCCTGCTTTGTGCCCTGAGGGTTTGTGCATATTACATATTACATTAGCTCTTGCTTCTTCTACCCTTAGAGTGTGTTTCTGTAGATTAGAATTCCCTTTGCCGTGACAGCTTAAGCTTTGAAATTCCCCATAAGCTGTAAAAGGGGATTTATTGGTTTATTCATTTCGCTGGCGAGGACAGGGGTGGAGCTCACTGCAGGGTAAACTACATCCCGATGTTCCATTTTATTCTTTTTCATCTGCCTCTCTCTGGTTTCTTACTGTCTCCTCCTCTTTCTTACCTGCAGGTTCCCACTATGCAATGAGCCAAAGCCACAGGCAGAGTCGGGCATCCATCTTGACAGGTTAGCAGTCGAAGAAGGTAATCACGTCAGTAGATGTAATTCCAGAGAAGGAGTAGATTCTGGGTTTCTCCTCGGATTTAGAGGTGTGGCTGGGGGCTTGAGGTTGCACGGTTGCCATCTTGGATAGGGTGGTCATGGGGGTGGAGCACTGCATTGATTGGACTGGATAAGGTTTCATCAGAACAAGCAGAGTGAAAGGAGGAAGCTGCCAGGGGAAGATAGGAGTCCATTGCATGCTGGATCTTCCTGGGGTAGGAGATAGCCCCTTTCCCTTAGCTGGCCTAGAATGATAAATCGGTCACCCTTTATTTTATTTTTATTTTATTTTTGCTTCAGAAAAAGAATACACACACACACACACACACACACACACACACACAAAACCATATACATACACATATATATGCATTTTGTTTGTTTGTTTTTGTTTTTGGAGACAGGGTCTCATTATGTAGCCCTGGCTGGGCCTAAAACTAACTATGTAGACCATGTTGGCCTGGAACTCACAGCGATCCACCTAGCTCTGTCTCCTGAGTGCTAGAATTAAAGGCATGTACCACCATACCTGGGTAGACATGTTATATTTATTATGGTATAATTCCTTTAGTTGGAAAATCAGGATGTTTTTACTGACCTGAGACATGGTTTGGCCATGTCAGAAGCTGGCAGCTCTTAAGCACATTGAGTTGTTGAAAGATAGGGATTAAATAATTCATGACTGACAGTTGACATCTGCAGCCTTGTGGGAGGGAGAGTTGGTTTTTTCACAGTGCTAGGGATCGTGAGTGCCAGGCAGGCACTGTACCATTTACTTATATTCTGGCCCCAAGAGTTTCAGGTTTTATTTCACTCTCTCTCTCCCTTCCTCTCTCTCCTTCCTTCCCTCCTTCCCTCCCTCTCCCTCCTCCTGCCTCAATCTTCCTCTCCCTCCCCCTTCCCCTCTCCCTCTTCCTCTCTCTCTTCCTCCCCCTCCTTTCCCCTCACCCTTTCCCTCCCTCTCTCCTCTTCCTTCTCTTTTTACTTTTATCATGTGATAACACGGCAAGAAGGCCCTCACTGGATTTTTAAATCCTTCCTAGCCTTCAGAACCATGAGCCAACAAATTCATGATTTTTAAAAAAATTTTTAAGACTCTCTCTTTAAATATATCGTACAGGTTCAATACTATACTTTTGCTTGGTTAAATTCTTACATGTTTTGGGGTAAAGACAAATCCAGATATTATTGTCTTGATTACCATGCCTGGGACCACTTGTTCTATTTTATTAATAACTTTGCTTGTTTACTCTATGAGTATAATAGTTTTGCCTGGCCAGGCGGTGGTGGCGCACGCCTTTAATCCCAGCACTCGGGAGGCAGAGGCAGGTGGATGTTTGTGAGTTCGAGGCCCGCCTGGTCTACAGAGCGAGATCCAGAAAAAGGCGCAAAGCTACACAGAGAAACCTTGTCTCGGGGAAAAAAAAAAAACCAAAAAAAAACAAAAACAAAAAAAAAAACAAAAAAACAATAGTTTTGCCAGAATATAGGTCTGAGAACTACTTTTTCTCACAGTGCCTTCAGATGCTAAATGAACAGGTCAGATCCCCTTGAACTAGAGTTACAGACGGTTGTGAGTTGCCATGTGGAAATTGAACCCAGGTCCTCTAAGAACAACCAGTGCTCTTAAGCACTGAGCCAGCCGTCTTTCCAGCCTCCTACTTGTTCATATGTATATATATGGTCTCTATCTGTGATAATAACACTTGAATTAGTTTCACCTAACCTCCTAGTTTCCCATCCACTATTCACTTAGGGCATGTGAAAAGACTGAGTCCTTTGAGAAGGCACTGAATCTGCATATATAGTACAGATTTCACCCTCAGTTTCCACGCTCCACCAACCAGGAGTCTTGTGATTGGACACTGATGACTTATCATCCAATGAATCACCATCAAGCCGGAGGGAGGGTCAGGCTGTGCCCTGCTCTGAGTTACTTCCTGATGTATAGAACAGTGCCTTGCAGGCTGTGCCTTGCCCTGTGTGACTCAATTTTATAAAGCAGCAGCAGTTTGCTGCACTCCAGTGCTGAATAAAGTGCTAAGGAAAACAACTCTGCATCTTTTCCATTTACTTTTATTTTATGTAGATGGGTGTTTCACCTGCATGTATATACACCATTTATATGTAGTCCCTGAAGAGACCAAAAGAAGAAATCAGATCCCCTGGGACAGAAGTTACAGACCGTTGTGAGCCCTCACCTGGGTTCTGGGAATCAAACCCAGGGCCGCTTAACCTCTTGCTCTTAACCTCTGAGCCCTCTCTCCAGTCCTATTCAACTCTGCATCTTGTTCATGCATGTAAACAACCATCGTCCGTCCAGAACACACCATGAAGAACACACTGGTAAAGAATTTATTAAGGTGCCGGGCAGTGGTGGCACATGCCTTTGATCCCAGCTCTCAGGAGGCAGAGGCACGTAGATCTCCAAGTTTGAGGCCAGCTTCCAGGACAGCCAGGACTACACAGACACAGAGAAACCCTATCTTGAAAAATAAAAAATAAAAATAAAGAATTTATTAATGCGAATTTTAAAAATGCCAATGGCCGGGCAGTGGTAGTGCATGCTTTAATCCCAGTGCTTGGGAGGCAGAGGCAGGTGAATCTCTGTGAGCCTGAGACCAGCCTGCTCTACAGAGCTAGTTCCAGGACAAACAAACAAGCAAACAAACAACAGAACAAGAAACTGCCCCTGTGAAATTAGCAGATTCCATGAAGAACATTCAGGCACATGAGTATGCTAACATCGTATCGGAGAAACCAGGCCTGTGGGTAAACACACTAGGCTAGTGAATGACACAGCCCCACCACCTGGACCATGTAATAGGACAGGTACCTGCCAGGTGTGGCAGCTCCCCCAGACCACATGGTAAATGAATCACCACATCCACTCATCATCCTGCCCCAGGACTTCAGGTCCTCCCAGGGCCCCATTTGATTCGACCTCGGCTACAACTTGACAGCTCTGGCCATGGCCTCTGTGGCGGGCGCCTTAAAACCATCCTTAGCTAACCACCTGCAGTGACTTGCTTTGCACCAGTTCTCTGCCTCCACCTTCCAGAAGGCCCCTCGGCCCTGTGCCTCTTTCACCCTAAGATGGTCTATAAACTATAGCACTATTGGGTAAATATGTGTGATATGAAAGATTTTGATGCTGGTATTTAAAATTTGAATGGAATAAAAGAAATGAATTGCTGGGGTCAAGACCTCTGTGGTAGTTTGAGAGAAAACGGTCCCCAAAGGGAGTGGCACTATTAGGAGGCGCGGCCTTGTTGGAGGAAGTGTGTCACTGTGGGGGCAGGCTTTGAGGTCTCTTTTCTCAAGCTTCACTCAGTGTGACTGTCAGTCAACTTCCTGTTGCCTCTGAGTCACAATGTAGGACTCT
This sequence comes from Peromyscus aztecus, assembly GCA_902168405.1. Classification (NCBI taxonomy): domain Eukaryota; kingdom Metazoa; phylum Chordata; class Mammalia; order Rodentia; family Cricetidae; genus Peromyscus; species Peromyscus aztecus. The sequence continues at coordinate 5,134 of CABHPQ010001907.1, forward strand.
CAGCTCCAGCACCACATCTGCCTGCATGCTGCCATGCTCCCCACCATGATGGACTGAACCTCTGAACTGTAAGCGAGCCACCTCAATGAAAAGTTTTTATTTATAAGAGTTGCATGGTCACGGTGTCTTTTCACGGCAATAAAAAACCCAAACTAAGACAATTGCCAGGCAAAATCTTGAGTACTTGGTGAATTATACCCCACAAAACAGTCTATGTGATGGTGCACTCCTATAACCCCAACTACTTGGAAGGCTCAAGCAGGATTCCAAGCTGCATGGTAACCTGGGTAATTTGATAAGACCCTGCCCGGAACTTTAAGAAGGAGTGGAAGTGTAACCCAGTGAAGGATCACTTGCTGGGTATGTGTGAGTTCCTGTGTTCAGTCCTCAGTGGACAGGGGGTGGCAATGAAACTGATATATCTTGTGAATTTATTTTTAGTATTTATTTTATTTTGTATGTGTGCGTGCTTGAGTGTATGTATGTGTAACATATGTGTGCAGGAGTCTGAGGAGGTCTGAAGGGGCATTGGATCCCCTGGAACTGGAGTTACAGACAGGTGTGAGCTTCCATGTGGGTGCTGGGAATAGAACCTGGGTCCTCTGAAAGACTAGTGTGTCAGCTAGTTTTATGTCAACTTGATCCAAGCTAAAGACATCTAAGAGAGAGCCTCAATAAAGAAAATGGCTCCATAAGATTGGGCTGTAAGCCGTGAGGTGGTGGCGCATGCCTTTAATCCCCAGCACTTGGGAGACAGAGCCAGGCGGATCTCTGTGAGTTTGAGGCCAGCCTGGGCTACCAAGTGAGTTTCAGGAAAGGCGCAAAGCTACACAGAGAAACCCTGTCTCAAAAAACCAAAAAAAACCAAAAAAAAAAAAAAAAAAAAAGATAGGACTGTAGGCAAGTCTGTAGAGTATTTTCTTAATTAGTGATTGATGGGGGAGGGCCCAGCCCATTATGGGTGGGGCCATCCCTGGGCTGTTCCTCCCGGGTTATGTAAGAAAGCAGGCTGAGCAAGCCCTGGGGAGCAAGCCAGTAAGCAGCATCCCTCCATGGCCTCTGCATAAGCCCCTGCCTCCAGGTTCCTGCCCTGTTAGAGTTCCTGTCCTGACTTTCTTTGTTGATGAACAGTGCTGTGGAAGTGTAAGCCAAATAAACCCTTTCCTCTCCAAGTTGCTTTGGTCATGGTGTTTCACCGCAGCAATAGTAACCCCAAGACAGGTAGTAAGGGCCTTGAACTGCTAACCAATGATTGCTCCCCACCTTTAAAATTCATTTGTATTATTTTAAATTATGTGTGTCTGTATATGGGAATATGCACTGGAGTGCAGGTGCCTGCAGAGGTCAAAGGTGACAGCTCCCTCTGGAGCTGGAGTTACAAGTGGTTGTGAGCCATCTGATGTGGATCCTGGAAATAAAATGAATCTTTCTGAAAGAGCAGTACATGCTCTTAACTGTTGAACTGTCTCTCTAACCATGAATTTACTGTATATAAAATCCACAATGTGGATTTATGGAATAAAAATGAATTGTGAAAACACAAAACCATGTCTGTCTGTGTTAATGGCATGATGTGCTCTCGCTACACCAGTCACAGGAGAAGAAAGGCTGTTAACAAAGGGGAATACTGTGCCTAGGAGAAGATTGCTCAGAACTCATGTAAAGATGGAAGAGAGAACTGATTCCAGAAAGTTGCCCTCTGACCTCCACATTCATGCTGTGGAGTGTATGCATATAGACACACACCACATATATATATATATATTATATATATATGTTAAGGTCTGTGAGAAGTTCCCAAAAGACCACCAATCACAATGCAATCAGCAAGAGCATTTATTATCATATGCATGTGGGGTCACTCACTTGTACAAAATGGTGACAACCTTGGGAGGGGCATGTAAGCTCCTTTTAAGCACAGCTAAAGGGATTTTAAAAGCAGTGTGACCATTCTACTTAGGAATGGCTTACCCAAGTTGCAATCATATTAGCATATTTCTAATTGGTTAGAGCTAGCAGGGGTGGGCTAAGGCCATAGCTTTTCATTCTTGAAAAGTCTGGACAAGTCCCAGGCTTTGTCTTCATTTGGTTATCACCTGTGAGTGGGAGAAGGGGTTGGTCCAGGCCTAGTACACGCAGGAACCGAGGCCTAGTGCTTACTGAGTTATTAGGGGCCTGTCATGATATTGCCTGACTCTCTCATTACACGTGATAACAATATTTAAAAATGGAAACCATAGTAACAAAAAAAAAAAACAACAATGAAAATTAGCATAACCACATAAAATTTTACCACAAATAATCACACTGGTTCCCAATTTCCTTCTAAAGTCACTGAATATAATCAGTCACAAGAATTTATTATTATTGTTGCTGCTGTTGTTGTTTTAGGGTTTTTCAAGACAGGCTTTCTGTGTAGCCTTGGCTGTCCTAGAACTCTCTCTGTAGATCAGACCACCATGACCAGCTTACAAAAATATATATATATTTTTTTGGTTTTTCAAGACAGGGTTTCTCTGTGTAGCTTTGCGCCTTTCCTGGAGCTCACTTGGTAGCCCAGGCTGGCCTCGAACTCACAGAGATCCGCCTGGCTCTGCCTCCCGAGTGCTGCAATTAAAAGCGTGCGCCACCAACGCCCGGCAAAAATATTTTTTAAAAAGATCAAATATCAGTGTTTTCTTTTAAAGATTTGTTTTAGGCTGGACATGGTGGCAAACTCCCTTAATCCCAGCACTCGGGAAGCAGAGGTAGATCTCTGAGTTTCAGGTCAGCCTGGTCTATAGGGCAAATTCCAGTGCAGCCAGGGCTATGTAGAGAGACCCTGTTTCAAAAAAATAAATAAATAAATAAATAAAATTTAAGAAAGAAAGAAATGAAGGAAGGAAGGAAGAAAGAAAGAAAGAAAAGAAAGAAAGAAGGAAGGAAAGAAAGAAAAGTCACTGTTTCTATGTATGGATGAAGGTAAGTCCCCAGGAAAAAACAAGCCTGTCTTGAAAAAATATTTTATTTTTGATTATATGTATATGGCTATATATGGATATGTGCATATGTGAGTGCAGTTACCTGTGGAGTCCAGAAGAGGGCACTGAATTGCTTAAGAGCTAGAATTATAGGCAGTTGTGAGCCACCCAATGCTGGTGCTGGGAGCCAAACTCCAGTCCTCTTTAAGAGTACTATGCACCACCACCACCACCCCAGCCGCCCCAAGACAGGGTTTCTCTGTGTAGCCCCGGCTATCCTGGAACTTACTCTGTAGACCAGGCTGGCCTCGAACTCCCAGAGACTGGCCTGCCTCTGCCTCCCAAGCGCTGGGATTAAAGGCGTGTGCCACCACCACCCAGCACACTATGTACTTAACCACTGGGCCATCTCTCCATCCCCATGTCAGAGCTTTCTTGTGGCATACAAGTATAATACAATGAGAGCATCTTTATATGTTAATCAATTGTAATTGGTGTAATTATTACTTTGCTGTCTTCTTCTAGTGTTCATTACTGCCGAATACATAATCACAGAACAGAACATAACCTCTTCTTTGGCAGCATATCAGTGGCAGACCCAGCGTTTTCAGTATGTTTCCCTTTATACAATGTGTACGTATTGGGTTTTTTTTGTTGTTGTTGTTTTTTTTTTTTTGGTTTTTTTCAAGACAGGGTTTCTCTGTGTAGCTTTGCGCCTTTCCTGGAACTCGCTTTGGAGACCAGGTTGGTCTCGAACTCACAGAGATTCGCCTGCCTCTGCCTCCCAAGTGCTGGGATTAAAGGCGTGCACCACCACCGCCCGGCAATGTGTACGTATTGTAAAGAGTGAAATGTAAATGCATCTACTTCAATGTTAGAAATGACCATAAAAGCCAGGCATTAGTGGCTGGCGCACACCTTTAATCCCAGCATTCAGGAGACAGAGGCAGGAGGATCTCTGTGAGTTCAAGGTCAGCCTAGTCTACAGAGTGAGTTCCAGGACAGTTGGAGCTACACAGAGAAACCCTGTCTCAAAAACAAAACGAAACAAAAAAGGAAAAATAAAGAAAGTGATCGTTTCAGAGAGCGCTGGACGTTCTTTGTCCTTCCAATTGTATTGATTTACGTTCCGGAGGACAGGGCATTTGAGAAACCAAGAAAAAGAAACCACACTGGCAATATTGGTGATCGGTTTTGCTGCTTCCATCCTCTTCTTTCTCTCTGGGAAACCACCACCCGGAATCTGGCAAGGGCCTGTTGCCTGTTTTTATTTCAGAACTTTGTTCACGGATTTTTCTTTGTGTTCAAGAAGGTCTGGATATGTAGCCCAGGCTGGCTCCCAGCTTGTGATCCTTGGTGTCCTCAGAGTCCTGAGTGCTAGGACGACAGGAGTATGCCACCACAGCCAGCTTTCTCTGAATGTTTAAAGAGAGTAGTGTCCTCAGGAGAGTGCTGTCTGCCACTGCCGGAGTGTTTACCAACAAGCAGTACGAAGTGCAAAGCGTGTGTAATTGAGACATTTGGGGCTGGGAATGTACCTCAATAGAGTGCTTGTCTGGTGGTGTAGGAATTTATCAGACTCGCTGTACCAGGTAGATAGTAGAGCGAACAGCTGTTTTTCAGAAGGACTTTGACCTTGAAGAATCCTTGTAGAAAACAGTGTTTTGCTGAAGCGGCTTTGCAACCATCTCTGGACTAGAGTCATGAAGGGATGTGATGCTCTCCTTTAGTAAGACATGTAAATTAAGATCAGGGACCTTGATATGAGAAAATACTTTGTGTAACTTTCAATAAATATGCCTTTGTACAGCTGTTCGGGGTTCAGCCCATCAGAAGAGGCCGGACCCTTCCTGCTGCCACACAGGCCTTTAATTTTTATCTTGGAATACCTTCTTTCTTCAACTGACCTGTGCTACATGGTGCACCCCGACAGCCTGGCATGCATAAAGCCTGGGTTCAGTACCCACCACTGTCTGGGTGTGGTGGTACACGTCTGTAGTTCTAGGCCTTATGGTAGAGGCCAAAGGATCAGAGAAGTTCAAGGTCATCCTTAGCTACATAGCCAATTCAAGGCCAGCCTAGTCTACATGAGATCCTGTCTCAAAAACAAAACTAACCACAAAAATCAAAAGCAAATGATGTCACAATTCCTTTAAGACCCTAAACGATACTAGGTGAAATTTCCAACTTTGTGAGTCCAATTATGGACTCCCTCTTAGTGTACTTGTGGCCTTCAAGTGATTGTTATACAAATACCCAGCGATATGCTCTGCTAACCGAGGGTATATCCTCCCAAGCTATAGTTACCAATTCATATTTTCATTATGAATGTCTAGCTGATTGTGGCTGCTCCTTTACACACATCTGACTTGATGTGTCTTGCCAAAAGGGGTATGTGCTATTTTAGATATGGTGACCTTTTGGAGATGAGACTACTGTTAATCCTAGTGAATGTTAATCCCACTGATTGAGAATAAGACCACTACCTCAGTTTAATGCCAGAATTGAAGCGAGCTTTAATTAATACTGGCCAGGAGAATGGGCTCTGGCCAGGTCTATACCCAGGTTCCTGGGAAATGGCCCTGAGTCACAGTTTGCAGCAGCTCATTATGAAGGAAAGCCCATAATTCATTGCACTTCCCATCGGGTCCAATCAGGGGCAAGCATACATCCTGATGTGTGGTCTACATCCAGTGCGGGGCAAGCTTACATCCTGACATATTTCCTGCCTGTGAACCTCTGGTCCGCATGTGATTAAGAGCATCCTGTGCAGATGGGTCAAACAATCTTGTTTAGGGGAGTGAGAACATGGTGCTTCTTATCTCCCATAAACAAGCTTCCAGCATTTCAGGAACTATCCATCCTTGGGCAAGAGGCTTGCAGATCAGAGACATTTTTGTTTCATGGATCTCTTAGGCATAGTAATTAAAACTCAAAATGTAACTTTGGTTCTCACACTACAAGTGGTACATGGGTCCCAGCATGTGCGAGGACCCTAGATTTGATCTCCAGCACTAAGAAACCAACGGAATAAGCTATAACCAACTAACGGCAAAAAAGTAGATCTTGGAGTCTAGAACCACAGATATCAAAATTTGTTGAGGAACATTGCTTTAAACAAAACATAAGATTTTTTTCTACAGTTAAATTGTTAAATAGCATAGATGAAAGTTAAATGAAAATTGTAATTGTTTTGTGAGCTATAGATTCATTCCCCAGGAAACAAATTCTGGGGTGGAAATATGGAATGCAGGAAGTTTATTGTTAGCATGCTCTTTGGGTCAACACAGTGAGAGAGCGGAGAAGGTGGGACTGAGCAGAAGCTAATCGGAGCTGTACTTGTGGACAGGCCCTCTACAGTCCCTCCAAGTAGCCTTGGAGCTGGGGGGATACTTTGGTTTCTCTCACCTGGGGTCGAGAGGCTGGGCCTCCGCCAACTCCGTTAGCCCGCCATTGAACACGGATTGTGAAGCAGTGGGGGTAGGGGGTGGGGGGGTGGAGGGGTGGGGGTGGGGGTAGCAAGGTGGTTTTCTTCCGCTGAGGAAACAGGTGGGACAAATGCTCCCCACCTGCGGCCAGGAAACTCTTCAGCACCGCACAGCAGCCATTACTGGTGAACCTGTAGGGGTAACAGCAGGGGTAACAGCAGGGAGACCTTGGGTGCATTAAGAATAGCTGGGGAGAGTGGCGGCTGGAGAGATGACTCAGCAGTTAAGAGCACTGGCTGCTGTTTCAGAGGACCCGGGTTCAGTTCCCAGCCCTCATGGTAGCTTACCACCATATGTAACTCCAGTCCCGGGAGATTCCCACGCTCCCTTCTGACCTCTGTGGACACCAGGCACACATGTGGTGTACATACTGACTGGCAGCTTGATTTTACTCATTGTCAAATGAATTAAATATCTTCTCTTGATCGTGGACTCTTTTTTGAGCCGGGTGGAGGTATTTCCGGATTCGAATTCTAATAAATGTAGGCAGAACATTCATACACAAAAAAAAAAAAAAAAAATATCAAAAAAAAAAAAAAAAAAAAAGCTGGGTCGAGGATGATTTAAAGGGTTAGGGTGTTGCCATCATGCATGGAGATCTGGATTCAATCTCTGGAATCCACGACGTCATGAAAAGAGAGAACCTGCTCCCACAAGTTGTCTTCTGACCTCTGCACACATACTGTGACATGTGTCAAACACACACATTTAAAAACAGACCTACATTTTGGGGGTTCCCTGCAAGCATCATGCAGGCAGGGAAACCATCCGAGTGAGGTAAAAATGAAATTCGGGTCAGCAGGACTTAGCCGATGCTGGGTCAAAAACATCTGGAGTCTGACCAAGCAGTGTATTTTCCTCACGCATTTAAACACAGTAAAACTTTGGGGGGAAAGTTTCCACACGACAACGATCATAACAAAGCTTTAGGCACAGCTGCACTGAAACCCCCTTGCAATGCACATCTCTTTAGTGAGGTACCTGTGACCTTTAACATAAGAATGAGTTCTGTTGACTGAGACACCGTGCCCAGGATAAGAGCCTAGGGAGGAAGGATTTGTAATAAGCATAAGTGGGTTCTATTGACTGAGAGGATTGCCCAGGATTTGTGGATTCAGGTGAAGGCTGGCTCCATTGAATAGCAAAAGATCATCAGGTATTAACACTTCCGTTCACAGCCTTCCGGATGGAAAACAGGCATGCTATCCCTTCCGTTGAAGAGGAAAGCCTGTGTGTTTAACAATTCTGATTTCTGAGTGCTTTCTGTAAGCTGTGCCTGCTACAGGGCTTGGTGGGAAACATCTTTAACAGTTTTAATCCTAGCACTTGGGGAGCAGAGGCAGGCAGAGCCTTGTAAATCCAAGGCCAGCCTGGTCTACAGAGCGAGTTCCAGGACAGCCAGGACTACGTCTCAAAAAAAAAAAAAAGTGGTAGCTGGGGGTCTGTAATCCTAACACTTCAGAGGTGAAGGCAAGGAGATCAAGAGTTCAAGGTCAGCCTAGGCTACATGAGACCCTGTTGGGCTAAAATAAAAGCAAAAACCAAACAAAATCTATTGACAGGCAGGTAGCACAGTGGTTGAGTACTGCCTGGCCCATACAAGGTCATGGATTCAGTCACCAACACTGTGATAATAGTAATAGCCAGGAGTGGTGGCACTTACCTGTAATCCCAGCCCTGGGGAAGCAGAGTCAAGAGGATCACTGCCAAGGCAAGGCCAGCCTGGGCTACCGGGTGAGACTGTGTCTCAACATCTCCAGCCAATAATAATAAAGTTGGAAATAACTGTATTCCAGAGCTGAGCTATTACTCAATGGCAGAAGATGTGGTTAGCATGTGAAAGGCTCATCCCTAGAACAATAAACAGATAAATAAAACTGTGTCCTATGGCGTAATCATAATCCAGCTGAAGAGTCTTTAGTAGTTCTTCATCTGCATTAATTCTAAACCCCATGTCCCTGAAAAGTGAAATAAAAAGAAAGAAAGGACCTGACTGCTCCCAGGTACGGTGAGGAGAAAGTTTATTGTAGATAAAAGGGGGAGTGTAGCAGAGACAGGGACACCTGGGAGAGTCCAGAGTGACCAGGCTGAGCTGGGTCATGTGGAGAGAGGGAGCAGAAGGGAGGAGGAGGAGGAGGAGGAGGAGGAGGAGGGGTAACCAGGTGCAGCAGCCAGGAGGCCACGGTACACAAGGGACAGGTGACCACAATGTCTCGATTACATACAGAAGAGCCTCTAGAAGGGCAGTCCAGCCCCTGGCTGCAGAGTTCAGGACAGATGGTTGGGTATGCCAGCCATACCCATGTAACAAGTAGGACTGAGGGATGCTGGGAGGACCTGGCAGCCAGGTCCACTTTGACATGTTAATAGGCACCTCAGCCATTTGTCCCAGGTTTGAGACTTAACAGCCCCATTCTCCGGCTTACAAGAGACAGGCTTTACCTGGCCTATCTGAACCTGACTTCAAGTTCAGTCGGTAAGGAAACGCAGACCTTTGCTTCTGCTCTCTGACACCTCAGCCCATGTCCACTCACTCCTCCATGGAGCACTGTATGCTTAGTACTCTGCCTCCTCCTCTGGATTTGCTGCCCACAGATTGTGTCCCCAAATTCAATTCCTTTGTCATAAATTATCTCCATCTCCAGCAGGGCGTGTGTGTGTGTGTGTGTGTGTGTGTGTGTGTGTGTGTGTGTGTGCATTTGCATGTGTTTGAGCTCACACAAGAGAAAGAAAGAGAGAGAGAGAGAGAGAGAGAGAGACAGAGAGAGAGAGAGAGAATGTGTGTGTGTGTGTGTGTGTGTGTGTGTGTGTATGGGTGCATGTGTGTGTCGGTCTAGGCTCCTAGAGAAGAGGTCGTCCCTTGTGTCTTATGGCATCCACCATGTTTTGTTTTATTTATTTATTATTTATTATGTATACAGTGTTCTGCCTGCGTGCCAGATCTCATTACAGATGGTTGTGAGCCACCAGGCATCCATCATGTTAATGAGTACAGGTCAAACTGAATAGACTGAGAGGTTTAGAGACAAGGGGGACTTTCGGCGATCATTTAGTTCAGCCAGACTTCACAGGTGAGTTCACAGAGACTCAGAACTATTAAGTGGCACTCTTCCTCTGAACTCCCCCGTGACTTTGTACTTCGTGTATAATGTTTATTGCTTTCTACTTTGCGTTTTAATGATCTTCCTACCTGTTTTACCGGTCTGTGGATTTTTATAGGCCACTTCTCATTTACTCACTGCTTGAGTGGTGTGGTCCCCTAAGGCTCTGTCCTGAGTCAGCTAACCTGAGCCTTCCATTCCCACAGGTGTCAGTGACTCACTCTCTCATCTTCTGTCCAGTGGTGACAGGTGACACTTCCACCTGAATGTCCTGAAGATTCTCAGAGTCGGTTATTGTCTTTGACTCCTCTCCTCATTCCTCCCAACCCGTCACCAGGTCATATTCATTGACTTTGAAAATGCCACAGGGCCCCATCTCTGTCCTCACTGTCACTTGTCATGACAATGACAGATGTACCTTCTGCCTCTTCTCTAAGCTTTCTTTTCCTATGCCTCACCCTTGATGCTGCTACCAAAGTAATCTTGCCCCAGAAGTAATCTAACAAGGCAGTACATTAGTTTAAAAATCATCTTTGGCTCTCTGTGATTAACATCTAAATTCCTAGAGCTGGTGATAGAACACTGGCCTAACACGAATAAGGCCCCAGCACAACAACAAGCAAATGATAGATAGATAGATAGATAGATAGATAGATAGATAGATAGATAGATGATAGATAGATGATAGATAGATAGATGATAGATAGATGATAGATCGTTAGATGATAGATAGATGATAGATGGTAGATAGATAGATGATAGATAGATGATAAATAGATAGATAGGTGATAGATAGAAGATAGATAGATAGATAGATAGATAGATAGATAGATAGATAGATAGATAGACTTGTTATAATGGTATGCAAAGCTTTTACAAGACAGGCAGAAAGCCTAGTGGTTAAATTAAGTTCCCAGGAGGTGTTTTGTTTTAGAGACATTGTCTCATTTTGTAGCCTTAGCTGACCTGAGACTCACAGCCATTTGCTCTATCTCCCCCTTCCTCCTGAGTGCAGGGATCAAAGGTGTGTACCACCCTGCTGGGGGTAAATATCCATTGTCACTTAATTACTATGTAAACATAGTCAAATTTATTTACTTCTCTGTTTTCTATCTGAAAAATGAGTACAGCCATTCTACCAATTCGATAGGATTAGGAAAAATTGCTTTGTTTTGTTTTTCAACATACGGATTCTCTGTGTAGTTTTGCAGCTTGTCCTGGAACTTGCTCTGTAGGCCAGGCTGGCCTTGAACTCACAGAGATCTACTTGCCTCTGTCCCCTAAGTGCTGGGATTAAAGGCATGGGCCACCACTGCCTGGAAATACTTATTTTTAATTATGGTATGTCTGTAGGTGGGTATGTGCATTAGGGCACTTTAGTGCATGTGCCCATGTAGCAGGCTTTCTTGGACCACCAGTCCCCAAATCATGACATGGAGACTTTTTTTTCCCCCTGGAGCTGAGGACCGAACCCAGGGCCTTGCGCTTGCTAGGCAAGCACTCTACCACTGAGCTAAATCCCCAACCCTGACTTATTTTTTTTTAAAGATTTATTTATTTATTATGTATACAGGAGAGGGTGCCAGATCTCATTACAGATTGTTGTGAGCTACCATGTGGTTGCTGGGAATTGAACTCAGGACCTCTGGAAGAGCAGTCGGTGCTCTTAACCTCTGAGCCATCTCTCCAGCCTGGAGACTTATTATCATTATTATTATTACTATTATTATTATTATTATTATTATTTTTGGTTTTTTCGAGACAGGGTTTCTCTGTGTAGCTTTGCGCCTATCCTGGAACTCGCTTGGGAGACCAGGCTGGCCTCGAACTCACAGAGATCCGCCTGCCTCTGCCTCCCGAGTGCTGGAATTAAAGGCATGTGCCACCACCGCCTGGCAAGACTTATTATTAATTATGAACACTCGGCCTTAGCTTAGGCTTGTTTCTAGCTAACTTTTTTTTTCTTTAACTTAAATTAACTTAAACTTAATTTTAACTTAAATTAAATTTCTATTAATCTATGCGCTGCCCTGAGGTTCACTTACCTCATCTACATACTGCCCATCCTGCTTTCCTGCTTCCTCCATGTCTGTCTGTCTGGCACCTGGCTGGCTGGCCCCTGATTGGCCAGCTCTCCTTTACTCCCTGCCCACCAGCTCCACCTGTCCCTCCTCTGCTTAGCTATTGGCTGGTTAGCTTTTTATTAGACCAATCAGGTGCCTTAAGCAGGCAAAGTGAAAGATCAACACATCCTTACATAGTTAAACAAATATTCTATTCCACAACATGCCCAAGAAGATAAGAATCAGATCCCCCTAAATTGGAGTTACAGATGGTTGTGAGTCTCTGGAAGAGGCTATGAGTCCTTTGCAAGAACAAGGGCCTTTTAACCACAGAAGCCTCTCTGCAACCCTGATAGGATTATTTAAAGGGCTAATTCACATATTGCATACATTGCTGTTCTTTCCAGATCCCCTGTTCTTCAGAAAAATGCAAACAATCTAAAGCAAGAGAAAACAAAACAAAACAAACAAGCCTCCCTAGAAAAACAAAAGGACTGAAAACAGCAGCTGGAGATGTAGCAACATGGTATGGTGCCTGCTTAGCACATGCAAGGCCTAAGGTTTTTTGCTACTGCCCTGGTGGGAAGGCAGACTTGCATGTCTCCATTTGACTGTTGGACTACGAAAACCATCGTCCCCCAAGAATGTGGCATTTCTACAGGAGCCTCATGCTCAGAGAAGGAAGAAGCTGTTGCCAGTCAAAGAACTCACCTCCCAAGAGAATACCTCACATGGCTGTGACAACTTACCAGGCTGCCTTGCAGGAGAGACTGGAGCAGAGACAATGACGGGTCAGAGAAGGGTGGACCACTTAGTTGTGCATACCTCTTGTCCTCTACTTAAACCCAGGCTTGTCAGAACTCCAAAGACCCCAAGGCGGTCACCGAATCTCTTTATCTGTTCGTCCTCCTAATGTGGGACCTTGAAATAAATTCCCTGTCTCTGTTTTTGGAGTCTTGAGGATGGGAGGACAAGCCATGTGTATACAGCTTTCAGGACCCAGGCTTTGACTCTCACAATTCCAGTAACACTTCCTCCAACCAGGCCCTACTTGCTAGTTTCTGCCAAATAATGAATCTACCCATGGACTAACTCACTGATTAGATCAGACTCCTCATGACAGTCACTTGCCCAAAGCCCAACCTCTGAACATTGCAATGGGGACCAAACCCCAGCACAGAAGTAAAAAAAAAAAAAACAAAAACAAAACCAATACATGGGAATATTACCAGGTGTACACATCCATTAACCCATTGCCTTAGTGTCTTAGTTGGGTGTCTACTGCTGTGAAGAGACACCATGAACATGGCAATTCTTATAAAGGAAAACATTTAATTGTGGTGGCTTTCTTACAGTTCAGAGGTTGAGTTCATTATCACCATGGTGGGAAGAAAGGCAGCATGCAGGCAGACATGGTGCTAGAGAAGGAGCTGAGAGTTCTTACATCTTGAATCACAGGCAACAGAAAGTGGTCTGAGATACTGAGTGGGGCTTGAACATATATTAGACCTCAAAGCCTACCTGCATAGTGACATACTTCCTCCAACAAGGCCACACCTACTCCAACAAAGCCATACCTCCTAACAGTGCCACTCCCTTTGGGGGCCATTTTCTTTAAAACACCATACTCAGCATCTCTATTTTCAAAGGAAACAAAGAAACAGAAATTTGCAAAAGAAAAGGATTGGTTGACAGTTGGGTCAAAATTGGAGTGTGGCGGTTTGAGTAGAATGTCTGAGAGCCATTAACACCTGCAGCCTTAGTGGCTGCTCATTGTTGCCAGATGTGCTGTAGGAGACACTTAAAAAGGAGAAAGATTAAAAGTACCACCCCGCCAATCAAAACATAAGTGAAAATCCAAGAGGGATCAAACAGCCTTTTTATATTACACCAAACCTTTGCAAAAAATTGTCAAAGGCCATGACCTCTGCCCTTGTCTGATTTAATTGGGAAATTTCATATGTTAGCTGTAATGGATAATATAAAAACTTAGCTGACCATGGGCCCTTAATATGTTAGTTTAGCATGCCATCTAGCTCCTGGCATGCTAAATTAATGTTCCTCATCTCAAAAGATGTCATATAAAATGAGGAAAAGCAAGGGTCCACAAGTCTTCAGCCTTTAGAGGGGCAATGAGAGCAAGAAAGGGGAGTATACACATTACCCATCCTGGGTGATTTCCTCCTGGTGGAAGCAGACTGATCCATGGCCAGGTACACATCTCTTGCTGGGACCCATATTGATGTAGCAGCACTTTGAGGAAAAACACAAGCATACCCTCTCCCATGGGTCAGCAGGGGGGGGGGCTGGTGGCTGCCATTGGAGGGAGATAGGATCTCTCTGTCTCACCAGGGACAGGGGCGTGTTCCTTGGCAGAGATGCCCAGTGCTTGTAGGCCAGGCTGAGTCCCTTGCCATCAAAACTGAGAAAGTTCATATGGAAAAGAACCTCTGTTAAGCCCAGATAAAGATCTCTTCTAACCTCTGGTGAGATAGTCCTTGCCAAGAGCTCCTTAAGAGCTCTGTTGGTCCTCTCCACAATGGATTGTCCCTGCGGATTGTAGGGGATGCCAGTCGTATGAGAAATCTTCCAGGACCCCCGAAAGTCATTGAATTGTTGAGAGGCAGAGGCAGGGCCGTTGTCAGGCTTAAGTGCCCAAGGTACTCCCATAACTACCATGGCTGACTTAAGGGCCTTGATAACATTGACAGCCTTCTTCCCAGGAAGGGCAAGGGCATAAACAAAGGAGGAATAGGTATCTATTATCACATGAACATATTTAAGATTGCCAAAAGGAGCAAAGTGTATAACGTCCATTTGCCAAATGGCGTTGGGCAATAAGTCACAGGGGTTGTTGACCCCTGCGCATTGAAGGAATCCTAAGAGGGCAAGAGGGGGGGAAGTTGCACATGCTTGGGACCAATGTTTACATTAGGAAACCAGTAATTCTGGAAGAAGTCTATGCAAAATCTGTGGAGACAGATGGGATTGCTGGTGAAGAGCCCTGGCTTGCTCTAGGAGATCTGTACTGGCTATAAATACAATGGTGTCTGTGACCTCATTTCCTCAAGCCAATATTCTGGGTAATTTGGAGTGAGATCTAATATGTGACAGGTACCAATGCTTAGTCCTCTGATTTAGGACATCTTGTATGAGCAGCATGGTGCTGGCGATGGGGGTCAGTGAGTCTTTGACTTAAGAAAATGCCAGGACACAAACTGCCTGTACAGTGTACTGGCTGTCAGAAAAAATATTAACAGGCTTGGTCTGGCACTCCACTAGAACCTTTAGGTGGACCAATAGCTCACCTAATTGAATAGAACCAGGGTTAGGGATAACATATGTAACATCTTTGGAGCCAGGATGCTGGATAAGAACACCATATCTATTTTTATTGGAATCTGAAAAGGCCAGGGTTGTGTGAGGGATGGGAGTGGAGGAGGGAACTGCATGGGGCTGTATCTTTATTGGAAGTGTGGGGAGTTCTGCTAAGATCTTGCTTTTTGGCAAATGATTGTCAATAATTCCTATGAATCCTGCAACCATTTCCTGGAATGAGATAGAATCTTCCCAGAGGGACTGGGTATTCATTAAAGGGGAAGACAAACTTATCTGGCTCTCCTCCATCTGTTCTCTGTGCCAGCATCCATGCCTTAAGGCCAAGTTGGAAAGACTAGTCAAACTTAGAGGTGACCTTGTGCAGGTCAGAATGTGCTTGATGTATCCATAGAAGGGGCCCAGATTGCCATAATATTCTCAAGAATCCCCTGGATGTCCAGAGGACCATTGCTAGTAAGGGTCTTGGGGGATCATGGTGTTGCGGGCTGGAGGTGGCTAGAATGGCCAAAATCTTTTATAGCAAATCTTTAGCTTCGTGGGCAAGCCTAACCTTAGTGGAAGGATAGGTGAGGCCTTCTAACAATGAAAATAGGTGTCTTATCTCTTGGTCAGGGATGGGTAAGAAAGGTTTAAGCCAATTAACCATGACACATAGTTGTTGTAATTCTGTGAGTGAGTACAATTCCTTCATTTACAATTTAAAGGAAAAGAGGCCAGACTTGCTTAGCAATGGAAAATCCTAAAAAGGAAAAGGGGGTACCATTTGGACCTTATCTGGAGCCACCATTAGATGTAACAATGCAAGATCTTCTAATACTCCTTTGGCAAGTAGGCTGCATCTGGGTGTGCCAAGAAGACATTATCCATATAATGGACCAAAAGGACATCCCTGGGGACATTGACCAAAGCTTGAGAAACATAACTGGCAAATAGTGGGGCTATTCTTCATTCCGTGGGGCAAAACAGTCCATTGATATCTCTTGGCTGGTTTATGCATATTAGGTTCCCACACAATAAAGGCAAAATTATCTCGATCCTGTGGCACCAGGGGAATTTGAAAAAAAGCAATCCTTAATATTTAAAACTAATATATAATAAGATAGAGGAATAGTGCTAGGGTGGGGGAGGCCTGGCTGTGTGGACCCCATTTTTTCCATTTGACCATTAACCATCTGAAGATCCGGCAGGAGGTGGTAGCATTCCAATCTCTTGGGTATATTGGGGTATATATAAATATATATTGGGGGTATTATGTTTACTTGTGGACGGTTCTATGTGCTCCATCTTTAGCTGTTCTGCAACCAATTCCTTTAGGATTGACAGCTTGGGTTCAGTTGTAGGCCACTATTCCACCCATACTTCTTGATCTGAGTGCCATGTCAATGGAATGAGGCTAGGTGGCTTGATTGTGGTGGATCTCATGGGGACAATGGCCCTTAGAATTTGGGGTACAGATCTCATGCAGGGTCATGGACCATACGATCTACCTTTTCATGGACCTTGATGTCATCAAAAAAGGCCCTGTCATCTGTAATTAGGGCAACACCCATATCCTCCAATATATCTTTGCCCTGCAGGCTCCTAGGTACAGTGGAAATGATATGGTGAATGGTTCCCTGATTGTCATCAAGGTCCTTCCAATGAACCAGATGGGTGGTCATCTTAGAATCTTGTTGGCCTCCCACACCACTGATGTGGGGGCTGGGTTTAACCTTCCAATGAGGGAAGCAAAGCACCTCAATCTTGGCTAAAATAGTGCCATGTCAACAAAGCCTTTGACAGCTTGTCCATCAAGATAGGCAGTCAGCATTGGGGAGTGTGGAAAAATGGGCATTGTCCAATAGATGTTTGGATTACCAGAGCCTCCTCTTACTGGCATGGCTGAGGAGCGCCTCACCTGGAATTTAAAGGGGCAGGTGTTTCGGCAGGCTGTGACCTGCAATCCTTTGCCCAGTGAAATCCCTTATTGTATTTGGGGCATTGGGTCCTAGATTTTGCCCAGGGGCAGTCATGCTGCAAATGGCTAGGTTTGCTGCATCCCCAACAAGTTCTATCTACCTAGGGACCCTTGAGGGTGTCATTAGCACACTGCCTGTCAGTGAGGAGAGCATCCAGGGAGGCAGTAAGAGCGGTGATGGGACTGGTACTGGGGAGAGATCTCTGGTGGCCAGCACCCATTTATGTATGTCCTCATTGCACACGGCTGCAACTGCATTATGGGTTTGGGTGTTGAGCCCCTACCAAGTCAGCTATTTAACCAACATATCTCTAGTCGGGCCTGCATCCATTCTGTGCTCTACTGTCTCATTGACATGGGCCAGGAAGTTAGTGAAGAGCTCCCCTGGATGTTGGATAAGATTGCAAATGTAAGCTGAAGGGTCCTGGGGGGTGCATGCCTTAAGAGCCTTGAAGGCCAGGTAAGAAACCTCTTGATAGTAGGCTCCATGGCCAATCTTTGCAATGGATGGGATGGACAAAGTTACCTCATCCAGTGAGCATGTCAAGGGTCACTGGAACGTTAATTAAGAGGTTTGTTCATACTTGAGCTTCTGCTTGATCATCGTAGCCGATCTCCAGCCAAGAAAGGCAGCCAGTTCCAGCACAGCTTTGAGCAGACTAAACCAAAGTATGTCTGTAGTTGCATTGCCTATTGAGTGAGGACTTATGCAAAGTAGGGTGAGTCCTCCCTGACTCATTAGCCACCTTCCGGATGAGGGAGAGTTTAGCTATGGGGGTGGGAATCCAGGGCTGGACAGCGGCATTTGGACCTAGGTTAACCGGATAAGCGTCCTCAGGCCTCCTGGTTATGAATGGGGCTGACTGTGGGCTGTGAGGGGTACACAATGGAACAGGGGAGTGGCCAGCCTCTGAGTGGGGCAGGTTACTCCAGGGATACCCTAGCAGCGGGGTTGACACCCGCAGTGGAAGTGGGGCCGAGGGGGGAGCAGCGCATGGGGTCTTAATGGAAGCTGCATTCTCCTTGGCAGATTTCACAGGGCCGAACTGTTTGCCTCCTCCTCATCAAATGCCATGGAGAGGTCAGACATGGAAGGGGAGGAGGTGATGAAGAGATTACCCATCTTGCAGAGGGAGACAGCAGGCAAGCAACAGTCAGGGAGGAGATGACAGTCAACAGGGGTGGAAATTTGTATGGGACCCTTATGTCTTGTGCTTAGTGGGGGACTTCCGTGGCTTTTTAGGCCACAGCCCTATACCCACATGGTGTCTCTGGATGAGGGATGGCATTTGGGAGTCAAGCTTTGATTCCACCTCCTAGGGGGTTAATCCTTATGTGGAGGCACCAGGTGAACCGAAACAGAAAAAATGTGTCTTCCTAACTGGACGAGAAGACAAAAATGACAGACAACACAAAAGAAGGAAAGAAATGCAGGGTCCCAATGCTTACCTGCTGAAGGGGCCGGAAGAACACAACACTGAGGGGCCTTCTCACTGAAACACACCATCTTGGGGGTGCTGTCCAGCACCACGAGTGAAGGGAGGGAGATGATGAGAACCGGCGCAGGAAAGCAACGGCAACAGAAGCCCCACATTCAGGCGCCAGATGTTGCTGGATCCCAATGGTTCCAGATGTTGCTGGGCCCTAAGGGCTCCCTCGGGGGAGGGGGTGGGAAGGCACACAGATGCAGAGAGTCAGGGGTAGGCAAACAGCAGACTCGTTTATTCAACAACAGTGAAGGTCTTATATACCCTCCTCCCAGCACCCAGGCTGTGTCCCAGTCTGGTGACATTATGTGGTCACTCCTCATTAGCCAGGCATGATCAGGAACTCTGATGGTGCCTGTTGCTAGGCCCTCAAGCAGACTTTGCACGATCTATGCAATATCTTTTTTTGTTTGTTTGTTTTTGTTTTTGTTTTTCGAGATGGGGTTTCTCTGTGTAGCTTTGCTGCCTGTCCTGGCTCTCCTTCTGTAGACTAGGCTGGCCTCGAATTCACAGAGATCCACCTGGCTCTGCCTCCCAAGTGCTGGGATTAAAGGCGTGCGCCACCACCGCCCGGCCCAACATCTTTGATAGACCCAAATATCTCACTTTTAATATGTTTGAAGACGTGTGTAAAGTAAAGCAGTATAACTTTTTGTGTCTATGAACAGTTAGTCAAATCCAAACTATACTTATGACAGGACAAAATAAATGAGGATCATCTGCCTCTATTCCAGAAGCAAAGCTTTGGGTTTGTTCTTTCATTTCAATATGTGTGTGTGTGCATGTTCATGTGTATGCAAGTGCAAGTGTGTGTGTGTACACATGTGTGGAGATCAGAGGACAACCTTGGGAATTCCTTCTACCTTCTTTGATACAGGGCCTCTTGTTTGCCTGGAGCTCATCGCTTAGGGTAAAGTGAGGTACAGCTAGGGCAAGGCTCACCAGTGTGTCCTAGAGATCATCTCTCTCTTCTTGCCCAGTTCGGGGATTACAAAAGCACACCCTGCATGGAAACTCTAGGACAGTGGTTCTCAACCTTCCTAAGGCTGTGACCCTTTAATACAGTTCCTCATGTTGTGGTGACCCCCCCCCCAACCATAAAATTGTTTTGTTGCTACTTTATAACTGTAATTTTGCTACTGTTGTGAATTGCAGTATAAATATTTGATATGTGACCCACAAAGGGGTCACGATCCATGGGTTGAGAACCTAGATAACCTAGAGGCTATCAAGAGAATATAGGAGGTCCCTGAGAGCAATGGAGGCTTCCCCATCTCAGGTGTGCACAGTTCAGATAGCTACGGTGCTGGATTAACAGCCACCAAAGCAACCAAAGCCAGTGGCTTCCAGGTCCTTTGTCTCTCGAAGAATGAATTTCATGGGCAACAGGAGGGTAAGTTTAGAAAGGCATTTTATTATGAGTGGGAGCTAGAAAAAGAAAGAATGCAGAGCTCCTGTATGGCAGGAGTGGGTGGGTCCCAGAAGCAGGGTACCATGGAGCTGTCTGTTAGTCCGTGTGTGCTGTACGGGGCTCAGAGAAGAAGCTAGGGTGAGAGAGAGCCAGGGCAGTCAGCTCAGTTGTCCTGCTCTGGAGGCATTTCTAACATATCTGGAGTGGTTAAATTTAGCAGTCCAGTTCACAATCCCAAGTGTCCTCGAAGCTGTTGTTTGCTTCACAACAATCAAAAATTTCGAAATCAACACAATAACACATAGGATCCAGATTCTCTGTGTATTTCCCATCATACGTGGATTATTCTTTATTTTATAAACTATTCTTTTTTTTGTCTATGACTATACCCTTTTTCTTTTCTTAAGCCTACGCACATTGTTAAACATACTGTAACCTGCTTAAAGGTTTTTCTGTCTGGACCTCTTTTACTGTGTATCTCTTGTCTTTTTTTTGATCACTTGGGCAAACCTTAGACTGCTAAGGTACACCTGGCTCTCTGGCTGGCTCCGCCCACCTCTCAGATCTCGAAAGCCAAGAGTGAAACTGTGTTTATCTGACCAGGAACTGCATTCAACCTTCCTAGAGTTCTAGAATGCCAATGCTTGTACTGTGGCAGGAGTTTTTACTTAGTTTTTTGTTCCTACTTAAGGTACTAGCTGCTCAAGGACTCAGTGACCAGCAGAAACTGTCTGGACCAAACTCTTAAAGGAGCCATATCCTTTTTTTGTTGTTATTCAGTTTTCTCAGGCTCTAGATGGATATTTGAACCCCAATTGGTTCACCAAATTGTTGTTGGTTTTTGCTCTTTGGGGGGCCCACCACCCTGCTCCCAAATAAATCACACGCAGAGGCTTATTCTTAATTTTGAATGCCCAGCCTTATCTTTGCTTAGTTTCTAGAAAGTTT
This sequence comes from Peromyscus aztecus, assembly GCA_902168405.1. Lineage (NCBI taxonomy): Eukaryota > Metazoa > Chordata > Mammalia > Rodentia > Cricetidae > Peromyscus > Peromyscus aztecus. Next base: position 25,888 of record CABHPQ010001907.1, read on the forward strand.
TTCTTAAATTATCCCATCTATCTTTTGTCTCTGGGCTTTTCCCATTCTCTTACTTCTGTAAATCCTACTCTCACTCCATGGCTAGCTGTGTAGCTGGGTGGCTGGCCCCTGGAGTCCTCCTCCTTCTCTGGCTGCTGGATCCTCCTCACAGTTTTCTCCTTCTATTTATTCTCTCTGCCTGCCAGCCCCACCTATCCTTTCTCCTGCCTTGCTATTGGCCATTCAGTTCTTTATTAGACCATAGGTGTGTTAGACAGGCACAGTAACACAGCTTCACGGAGTTAAACAAATGCAACATAAATAAAAGTAACACACTTTAAAATAATATTCCACAACAATTAGAGATGGTCAACACCACAACAGGCTTTTCCGCAGTCCAGCAATTGAACTCAGTTCTTCAGGCTGTGTAGCAAGTCCTTGTATCTGCTGACCCATCTTGCCAGGTGGCTTTTGCTTATTTGCTTGGTTTGTTTTGCTTTACATTTTTACTTATTAGCTGTTTGTATACATGTGCATGAGTGTGTGTGTGTGTGTGTGTGTGTGTGTGTGTGTGTGTGTGTGTGTGTTTGAATGGGTTTCTACCTTCCAGGAAGGGCCACTCCCCTTTGTGTATGTATATCTGTTGTTACATATCAAGCTTCCCAGTTCCCTCAGTCCCTGTTCACATGTACTTGTTATACATCTCAAAACCTACACTGGCATCCTGGCCCCTCTCACCTCCTTCTTTACCCTAAACTCCCAGGCTGCTCCAGTTCACGGGACAGTGTCTCAACTGGTCTTCTGTATATCCTGGCATCCCAAAGAAGTAGGCTCTACTACCAGTGAAGGAATGGAGGTGCTGGCAAGCAGGCGAAGAACAAAACCTTCTTTTTTCCATGTCTTCATATAGGCTTCCAGCAGAAGGTGTGGCCAAGATTAAAGGTGTGTCTTCCTGCCTCAAGATCTGGATAAAGGTGTGTCTTCCTGCCTCAAGATCTGGATTAAAGGTGTGTTTTCTAGCCTCAAGATCTGGATTAAAGGTGTGTATGTGTTCCTGCCTCAAGATCCAGATCAAAAGCCCATTGTGTTCCCACCTCAAGATTGGGATCAGAGGTGCATCTTCCTCCTTCAAATGTCTGGACTAGAAGTAGATTCACCCACTTCAAACCAAGCAGAAAAAAATTTCTCACAGGTGTACCCTCCATTTCTGGCTTGTGGTTCATTATGGATATAGTCAAGTTGACAACAAAGAATAGCCATCACAGGAGGACTCCTAGGATGTGTACAACCTGAGATGTTCCAGGTACCGGAAATCCTCTCTGCCTGATGGCTGCTGAACAGAGGTTCACCACTGCCCCCGAAAAAGATAAATCAGAAGTCATCTGGTCTGAATACCTCCAGAGCTAAGTATGGTTTGTAGGAGACGCTATCTGGTTAGGGCACAAGATGGGAGGTCTAACTCAACTGTAGATCTTGTGTCATAGAGTTTCTACAGCTATGAAGAAACACCATAACCATGGCAACTTTTTTTTTTTTTTTCTGAGACAGGGTTTCTCTGTATAACAGCTCTAGCTGTCCTGACACTAGCTTTGTAGACCATGCTGGCTGTAAACTCACAGAGATCTGCCTGCCTCTGCTTTCTGAGTGCTGGGATTAAAGGTGTGCGTCACCACTGCCTGGCAACCACAACATCTTTTATAAAGGAAAACATCTGATTGGGGCTGCCTGACAGTTTCAGAGGTTGAGTCTATTATCATCATGGTGGGACATGACGGTGTGTAGGCAGATATGGTGCTGGAGAGGAGCTGAGTTCTACATCTTGATCCGTAGGCAGCAGAAGCAACTGTGTGCCACACTGAGCATATCTTGAGCAAAGGAGACCTCAGAGCCCATCCTCACAGTGACACACTTCCTCCAACCAGGCCACACCCACTCCAACAAAACCACACATCCTAATAAATAGTACCACCCCCTATGCAGGCCATTTTCTTCCAAACTACCACATCCTGGGTCTGGTGTCTGTGTGAGACATCACTGGCCTTCCCTTGGTCTGTTCCAGTGTAGGAATGTGTGGTGGCCACCCCTGGGTGTCTACGGTGTCTCCCTGTGTGTTTCTGTCAGTTCTATTGGTTGGAGAAACAGATCTAAAATGAAAGAGGGATTGAACTGTCCCAACACTGCAGCTGCTGCTGCCCTGAGATGGCTTTCTCTGGTGTGAGACCTGCCTCTGTGGTAGCTTAAGACCTGTGCCCTCTTGTTGGGGACACACATCCTTTTAGCCTGGCCAGGTGGCCCAGACCGAAGACCTCTGTCTGTTTTCTCAGTCCCACTCCGAGACTCTCTCTGGCTAGTTTAGTCACTTGAATCCTGCTTATGGTCCTGGGGTCCTGGCCCTGTTCCCTGAGGGGAAGTGGAGAGGGGCCCACAGGGAGGAGATAGTAGTTCCTCTGAGCTAAGATTCCCCTGGGGAAGGGGGAAGTAGTTCCCCCAGTCACACTCAGGGGAAAAGTAGAACTTCAATTCCTTTCCGAGTCATGGTTTTGTCTTCCTCTCTACCAGTGACTTATATAATTGAAAAACCCAAAACACTCCCTTTTCTTACCAACCTGTTGGAAACTGTTTTAAGGTACGAGGGCGTTGGACACCTTTAGCCAAACATGATTGAGAGGATTAAAAGCAACAACCAGAAAACCTACTAACTTATCCAAGGTAAGTCAGCTTACACAAGGACCTGATGGCATTGCCTGCTGGGTTTCTGGAAAGACTCTGTGAGACATATTAGCTATTTATCCCCATATTCCCAGATGCTCCCAAAACCGCCAAGCCACTAATACTGCCTTTGTCGTGCAGATGGCCCCAGGCACAAGGAGAAGGCTCCAGAAATTAGAGGGATATAAAAGGATCAATAGGTCTCAACTTTGGGAAATTGCTCAGGTTTGCAACAGCCAAGGGGATTCAGCTGGAGACAGACATGGAAAGAAACTCTCTGATGCAGTGATTGTTGACCTTAGGGAGACAGACAAGAGAGGAAACAGGGAAATAGGGATAAAGGGTCCAAACCTCACCAACATTGTTTGGTGAAGCCCTGGGTGCAGAAAGGAAAGAAAGGGGGTGCAGATCAGACAGCTGGTGTCAGTCTCTGTCTACCTGGTCCCCATGGCTGACTACCTCACTGTCAGTGTTAGCAGGATCTCAATGACTGATTCTATTTGGGCTAACAGTGGGACCCTGAATCCTCAACTGCATGGCAAACTACATCAAACAGAAATAAACTCAGTTAAGCTACTTGTCCTTAGGATCAACAAGGGCCCCCTAGAACAGGATAGGATGAGTCAATGATTTGACTCATGCCCATAAAACCAGTGGGGAAGGTGACAGGGCAAGACAAGGCAGAGGTTCCTCCATCTTGTATTTTTGTTTGTTTGTTTTTTTGAGACAGGGTTTCTCTGTGTGGCCTTGGCTGTCCTGGAACTTGCTGTGTAGAGCACACTGGCCTTGAACTCACAGAGATTCTCCTGCCTCTGCCTCCCAGGTGCTGGAAATAAAGGAGTGCGCCATCATGCTTGGCACCATCTTGTATTCTTTTTTTGGTTGTTTGTAGCTAGAGTTTTCCTGCCTGGCCCACGGTCAGGACAAATTTCTGTCACCTGCCAGTCCCACAGCCGCTCAGACCCAACCAAGTAAACACAGAGACTTGTATTGCTTACAAACTGTATGGCCGTGGCAGGCTTCTTGCTAACTGTTCTTATATCTTAAATTAATCCATTTCTATAAATCTATACCTTGTCACGTGGCTCATGGCTTACCGGCATCTTCACATGCTGCTTGTCATGGCAGCAGCTGGCAGTGACTCCTCCCACCCTCCTGTTCCCTCAATTCTCCTGTTAGTCCCGCCTATACTTCCTGCCTGGCCACTGGCCAATCAGTGTTTTGTTTATTGACCAATCAGAGCAATTTGACATACAGACCATCCCACAGCAGTTTTTTGTTTGGTTTTTGTTTTGTTTTGTTTTGTTTTGTTTTTCAAGACAGGGTTTCTCTGTGTAGTTTTGGTGCCTATCCTGGATCTCACTCTGTAGACCAGGCTGGCCTTGTACTCACAGAGATTGCCTGCCTCTGCCTTCCAAGTGCTAAGATTAAAGGCGGGTGCCACCACTACCGGCTGGCTCATCTTGTGTTCTTGATGAGGTCATTTTAGGTTTAACTAGAATCTGATCTCCTTGATGGGGAATCACTTGAAAAATTTCCCACTTTATTAGAGGAACCTGACATCAAGATGCCCCAGCTAATTTACCTTAGCTTCTGTTAAACTGCCTGCTTGTGTAAACTTCCTCCTGCAGATGCCAATCAAGATACCAGGATTTGTGTTTTGCCATTAAAAATCTCTCACCCTAAACTCTCTAGGTTATACTTGGGTTCCAAATACCTGAGTGTGGTCCCTGCCAGCTAGAATAAAGACTTTCAATTGGTTATAAACTGTGTCTGGGTGGTCATCTCTGATGGGCTTTCCATAACACTGGGAACCAAACCAGAGTCCTGTGCAAGGTCAGTAAGTGCCCTGAGCCACAGAGCCACATCTGCAGCCCCTGAGATTTTGTTCATTTTTTTCACAGTTTGATGCTGAGAATGGTGAACTGAGTTGGAGTCTCAGGACTCACATGGTGGAAGGAGGAAGCAACTCTCAAATGCTATCTTCTGACTGGTAGGGTCCTAGAGAAGTCCCACAAAGACCACCATCCATGTATGCAATTAACAAGAGCGTTTATTATCTTGAGAAGGTACCAGCATGCTGGGGCCCCCACATCCAACACAAAGGCAAAATGGCAACCCCCCAGAAAAGCATGCAGGCTCTTTTATACACAACTAAAGTAATTCTAAAGGCAGTGAGATCATTCTATCTAGGATTGACTTACACAAATGGCAATCATATTAGTATGTTTCTAATTGGTTAGAGCTACCTGGGGTTCGCTAAGGCTATAGTTTTTCCATTTTTGGGCAAGTCTGGACAAGTCCCAGGCTTTTTCCTTATTTGGTTATTTCCTTGAGGTACTGTGTGTGTGTGTGTGTGTGTGTGTGTGTGTGTGTGTGTGTGTGGTATGGGTGTGTGTGTGTGTTGGGGGGGTTGGCCCAGGCCTAGTATGTGCAGTTCCCTTGTCCTTACTGTCAGGGGCACTGGTGATTGATTGCCCTTTGTTTGTGGCTTCCTCAGAAACTGTCTTGTTTAGTTTCAAGAAGCAGGAACTGAGGCCTAGTTCTTAACTGAGTAATTAGGAGCCTGCCATAGTATTTGCCTGGTTTTCTCAATGACCTCTGCTCGTGTGCTGCAGGGGTGCACTCAGGTGCCCTATACACTTGTACACATCCACAAAAAGCACATAAATTTAAAAAAAAACAAGATAAAAAAAAGTTAGGAAACAAAATTGGCAAAGAAAAATGGATTTATTACAGTTTGGCCAAACCATGGAGCCAAAAAGCCAAATAACAGGAAGGAAGAAAGAAAGAAAGAAAGAAAATCTAAGTATTTCCCCACTGTGCTTGTGACAATCTTGCAATTTACAGAAAGTCATGAAATCATGAAATAAAGGCTAGCACATGTGATATTTTAACTATAAGATATGCTAGGGGTTGGGGATTTAGCTCAGTGGTAAAGCACTTGCCTAGCAAGTGCAAGGCCCTGGGGAAAAACAAAAAAAAACCCAACAAGATATGCTAATTGGTTCTTTTCTGGGAGGGGAAGAGCTTGACTCCAGGTTGTCTTTATCTGTTAGAAAAATGGGTTTAAATTTTTAGTGTATGTGTGTGTGCACGCATGAGTACACATGTACACATGGATGTCATGGCATATGAAGATAACTTTTAAAAAACATTTTATTTATTTTTATGTACACTGGTGTTTGGTCTGCATGTATAACAGTGAGAGGGTGCCAGATTCCCTGGAATTGGAGTTACAAGCAGTTGTGAGCTGCCGTGTGGGTGCTGGGAATTGAACCCAGGTCCGCTGAAAGAGCAGCCAGTGCTCTTAACTGTTGAGCCATCTTTCCAGCCCACAGAGGATAACTTTTAATTCCATGTATGTGTGTGTCTTTTTGTGGGTATACACATGTGAGTACAGGTGCCAGTGGAGGCCAGAGGCATCACAGCTCCCTGGAACTACATATACTTTTGAGCAGCCTCTGATATGGGGTTGGAGATTGAGCTCAGGTTCTCTGGAAGAGCAGCACATGTTCTTAACCATTGAGCCATCTTTCCAGTCCCTTCCCCCATTTTTCAAAGGGAAAATAGTCTTGGGTTAGTGTTAGAGTTCCTAGGCTTGAGAGAGCTCTTTGTCCATAAGTCGGTTCCTTTGATGGGTACAAAGGGGAAAGCCTTTTATATCTTTTCTTTGCATGTGACCTTCATGATACCTGTACGTCCTGCTAAACACAGTAGTTTTGAAAGTGAAGAAATAGAGATCATCTGATCACCAAAGGGAGAGGCACACATGTCGCTCGCTCTCAGTTTCTAGATTTATTTACTTTACGTGTGTGGGGGTTTTGCCTGCATGTATGCATGTGCACAACATGTGAGCCTGATACCCACAGAAGGCATTTGAGCTGCTGGAGTGAGTTCTGGATGGCTACTGGGAATGGAATTCAGGACCTCTACAAGAGCCACAAGTGCTCTCTTTCTTAAGTGCTGAGCTATCTCTCCCGAACCCCAATGTCTCTCTTTACACTATCTCCTCTCTCACCAGGGCTTCACAATAGGATCACAATTACATTTCCTGGATCTTTTCCCCCATATTTCCATCTCGAGGAATTTTCAGTGATAGATTAGACTTGTTAGAAACCAGAGCCCCTGACGGGAGGTGGTGGTGCATGCCTTTAATCCCAGCACTCGAGAGGCAGAGCCAGGTAGATCTCTGTGAGTTTGAGGCCAGCCTGATCTACAGAGCGAGGTTCAAGACAGGCACCAAAACTACACAGAGAAACCCTGTCTCAAAGGAAAAAAAAAAGAAAAAGAAAGAAAAGAAAAGAAAGAAACCAGAGCCCCTACGATTCTGGAAAGGAGCTGACCCAGAAAGACCTTGTGGGTGGTGGTCATGACTGGACCTTGAGGTGGAGAGCATAAGAGAGGACAGTAAGTACATCATGCCAGAGGCAGTGTGGTGGGGCCTTCAAGGGAAACACAGGCTTCTATTTAAAACCTAGAGGGGGGCTAGAGAGATGGCTCAATGGTTAAGATCACTTGCAGAAGACCCAGGTTTGGTTCCCATCATCCATATAGGGGGCTCACACTCACCTATAACTCCAGTTCTAGGGATTCTGACACCTTCCTCTGGTGTCCTGGAGCACCAGCCACACATGTGGTGCACATATACACATGTAGGCAGATACTTATATGTATAAAATAAAATACATCTTAAAAACAACAACAACCACCAAAAACCTAGAGAGGAACTTCATTAACAGTGTTGTAGCTTAGGGAGCTGGAGAGAGAACTCAGCAGTTAAGAGCACTTACTCCTCTTCCCGAGGACCTGAGTTCAGTTCCCAACACACACATCAGATGGCTCACAACCGGCTGTAACTCCAGCTCCACAGGATCTATTGCCCCCATCTGGCCTCCATGGGCACTTATATGTATGTGGCATGCACACACACACACACACACACACACACACACACACACACACACACCTTTTTCAAAAGAGTCCTAGCTTAAAGTAAAAGATGCTATCATCCATAACATGGCGGCGGAGGGGGGGCGGGCTGGGGGGGAATGGGAGGGAGGACACAGACCTGAAAGAGAGGGAGCTCGCCAAAGAGGGAAAAAGCCCTCCTTTAGCTATCCCCAAGGGGTGTGGAGCCTGGCCAGAGCCCACAGCCAGTTTCAGGGCGGGCATTCTCAGAGCTATTGGTCTGAAGGGGCAGAGATAAGAAAGCATGTCTGTTTATGAATTCCTGTGGCCTCTGCAGAAGATAGAGATCAGGCAGCAGAGGAGGTGCAGCCTGATTTTCCAGGCTGCAGATCTGATCTCCTAGAGTGGCCAGCATCTTAAAGCGGCAGGCCCAAGGTCTAACACTTGTGAAAAATCCCTGGAATGTGCTGTGCCTGAAAATAAAGTCATGAGCGGAGTACCCACAAGAAACAAGAAATGTAGGTGAAAAGGCATTTGGTGAGTGTCAGGCGGCCATGCATCAGATAGACATTTTTCAAAAATAATCTTTTTTTAGATTGTATTTATTTTTATTTTCTGTCATGGGTGTATGTATTGCCTATATGTATGTCTGTGCATTACATGCATGCAGTGCCTGAAGAGGCCAGAAGAGGTGTCAGATCCTGGAACTGGGGTTGCACACTATAAATATGACTGAGCCACCATGTGGGTGTTGGGAATTGAACCACATTCTCTGGAAGTACAGCAAACACTCTTAAATACTGAGCATTCTCCACAGCCCCAAATATTTTATTTGTTTGTTCTGTTTTTTTGAAACAGGATTTCTCTGTGTAATTGCCCTGGCTGTCCTGGAACTCACTCTGTAGACCAGGCTGGCCTCGAACTCATAGAGATCCACCGGCCTCTGCCTCCCGGGTGCTGGGATTAAAGACGTGCACCACCACTGTCCAACTCGAATATTTTAATATAATCTTTAGATTGCTATAAAATGATGTTATCTCAGAAATCAGAACCCAAATATATGATAGCAGATTTTTTTAAATCATTGATTTTTCTTTTAAAACTCTTGGCTTGAAATGAGAAAAAGAAAGATTAAATCAATTTAGATTTTTTGAGTTTAAGAATTCTGACATTATGTTTCAAGTAACATTTTGTTTGTTTGCTTGTTTTGGGTTTTCAAGACAGGGTGTCTTGAAACTATAACTATGACTGAGCTGCCATGTGGGTGTTGGGTTTCTATTGCTGATATACTGAGGGATGCTTAAGAAAAGAGACCTCAAAACCCACCCCCACAGTGACACACTTCCCTCAACAAGGCCACACCTCCCAATAGTGCCACTTGCTATGGATTTATGGGGGCCAATTACATTCAACCTACCACAGAGGGTTTCTCTGTGTAGCCCTGGTTATCCTGGAAGTCACTCTGTAGACCAGAGGTCTGCCTGCCTCTGGCTTCCTAGTGCTGGACTGAAGGCATCCTTTGTATAGTTCCAAATGCTTCCACAGTCCTCCAACAAAGTATCCCAGGGCATGAAAAGTCACATGATCAGGTCTATCACAGCAACACCCACCCCACTTTAGTACCAATTTCTGGTCCAGTTTCCTTTCTCTTGCTGTGGTAAAATACTCTGACCCAAGCAGTTTAGGGGAGGGAAGAGTTTACTTGGCTTATCCTTCCTGGTCATTGCCAATCACTTAGGGAGGGCAGGGAAGGAGCTCCAAGGCAGAAATCATGGAGGATGCTGGTTGCTGGCTCATTCTCAGGCCCATGCTTAGCTGGTTTTGTTATACAGCTGCAGAACACCTATCAGGGAATCATGCTGCCTGTGGTGGGTTAGGCCCTCCTACATTAATAATTAAGATAGTCCTCCATATACACGGTCAAAGGCCAATCTGATCTTAGCAGTCTCTCTATTGAGACTCCTTTCTTGGGTTACTCTAGGCTGTTACAGCAAAATAGGACAGATGCAAAAAAGGTATTCAAAGAATGTGGACCTAGGTGCTGTGGGGTAATGCTCTTGCACACTGTACAGACTTGCCACTTGAATTGGTTTAATAAAATGCTGATTGGCCAGTAGTCAGGTAGGAAGTATAGGCAGGATGACTAAACTAGGAGAATTCTGGGAAGAAAAAAAGGTAGAGGGGGATCACTAGCCAGACACAGACAAAGTAAGATGAGAATGTTGGACTGAAAAAAGGTACCAAGCCACGTAGCTAAACATAGACAAGAATAATGGGTTAACAACATGACATAGACTTAATGGGTCTTCATGAAAAAAAATCTACCCTTCTGATGCCAATGGAGAGTGAGAGCCCAACATTGCCAGCTTTGGCAAGCATTAATGTAAGCCTAGGAACTGTAACCATAAGATTGGATTCTCCAGAAGAGCTGCCAGCTAATGTCGTGCTGGGATCAAGAAAAATGGGCCTTGGCGGTACGTGTTACTGGAGTTGTATCCATGCCAGTGGATGTCCACACAATCCAGAAGAGAATTTGACATTGCTGCTGCCGCTGTTGCTGTTATAGCAATGGCACCCACCACTGCTACTCTTTCTGGGATTACCATTTCATAATTGCTTACTACAGCTAGCACAATGAAGACCCTGGCCACAAAAGTAGCTACTACAGTTAGTTAATCTTTCATTCTATTGGGCATAATAAATTTAATTCAGTAGTTATATACATCTCGATTGGCTTTGAAAATTATAAATTTATAAACTCAAGTTCCAGTTGCTTTTGGGATACTATCTTACAAGGACACCAACGTACAGTATGGCTCGTTAAGGAAGGGAATGGCTCAGTTGCCTTTAGTCTACTGGCTATGGGTGAGATAGGACCTCTGTTGGTCTTTTCTGTATCAAACACACAGATTGCAAGCCCAGTGCCACTTTGAGATCTTTGGCAGCAATTAACTATGCAGCTCACACACAATTGAGCCTGTATGAAAATGAGTATTCAGAGACGGGTAATGCCTGGGAAGCGTTCACCAACCTAAGACAGAGCACCTGTGTGGCCTGGGCAGGCATCTCCATGATGGGTAAGGTGACCTGCTGACGTCCCACGCAACCCAAATCATTTTTTAATAAATGGGGGACCTGTAGGGTCCTGGCCCCCGTTTTGGGTAACTGTTGCCTTACTTGCGGACCTTGACCTTAATATTTTCCCTATGCTAATTCCCTGCCAGGTTCCACCCTCCTGAATGTTTAAGGGAAGTTCCTTGTCTGGTATCCTGAATAATGGGCGTTAACAGATTAGAAGCAAGATTGTAAAACATCAGTAGCGAACTTCTGCCCTCCAGGGTCCTCCCATTGTGCTGTAAGCCTATATTTAAGACCTCCTCCCCCTTCAATAAATGACATTCGGTATTTAAAATAAAAATATATATATATATATATATTATATATATATAATTGAATGAATACTGCAAATGTAATCTATGAATACCACAAATGTGATTAATATCATGAGTGTAATTAATGAATATCATGAGTGTAATTTAAAAAATAAATAAAGTAAAAAAAAAGATTAATGGGTTAATTTAAGCGTAAGAGCTAGTTAGTCATAAGCCTGAGCAATAGGCCGAACAGTTTTATAATAATATAAGCCCCTGTGAGTTTATTTGGGCCTGAACAGCTGCAGGACCAGGAGGAACAGAAACTTCCATCTACACCTAGGGAACAAGTAAGTGTCACTGTCCTAATGTCTAACAAAATAGACTTAAACCAAAATTAGCAATTAAGGAGACAGTCCATCAAGAGGACATGAAGATTATAAACATACATGCACTGAACACAAGTGTCCACTATTTCATAAAATAATACTATGAGGCATAAAGTAACAGATTAACCCCAGTGCAATAGTAGTGGGTGACTTATATACCCCTCTCTCACCAAAAATAAACACAAATCTTTGAATTAAACAACATCATAGTCAAAGCATTTTGAAACTTAAGCATTAGTAGTCCAGACTCAAGGTTTTGTTTTTAATCAATATACAATGCTTGCATATAAATGACAACCATAATTTGCTTAAAGTATATATTATATGAAGTATATAAATTTATATGAAGCTACACAGTAAGACATGAACAAAAATTCCAAAGTGTTTTGTGATTAAATGTTACATAAAGCCAGGTGTTGGTGGCACATGCCTTTAATGTTAGCACTTGGGAAGCAGAGGCAGGCAGATCTCTGTGTGTTTGAGTCTAGCTTGGTCTACAGAGTGAGTTCCAGGACAGCCAGGGCTATGTAGGGAGACTGTCTCAAAAAAAAAAGAAGAAGAAAGAAGGAGGAGGAGGGGGAGGAGGAGGAGGAGGAGGAGAATGTTTAAAAGGCATTAAGTGTGATGGGTGGTGGTGCATGTCTTTAATTCCAGCCCTCAGGAGGTGGAGGTAGACAGATATCTCTGAGTTTTAGGCCAGCCTGGTCTACAAATGGAGTTCTAGGACAGCCAGAATTGTAACACAGAGAAACCCTGTCTTGAAGAACCAAAACCAAACAATCAAACACAAGCATTAAGTGCTATGAGAAGAGCCCATCACCTCAGAGCCTTTCGTTAGCTAAGGATCATGAATTCCAGCACAAGTAATATTTGCTGTTAAGGTTGACTACGCAGAGAAAATATTCCCCCTATATAGAGATAATTTCAAATAAGTACATTAAAATAGCAACAACCTATGCTTGGGTTCTAAGTGTGTGTGTGACATTGAAGTATGAGTTTATTCCTTTTCCAGATAAAAATCTGGAGTTGTCAGAGTATCTCACAAACATGACTATAACATTTTGTTTACAATAAAATACATCTTAACTGTCCCCACAGCCTCCGTGTCTGTTGAGATTAGCCTGTGTCACACCCCAAATTACTCTGTATCATATAAGCTGTGGTTTCCCAGGATTTGCCTTGCTCTAAGAGACTCCATTTTACAAGTAGCTTTTGACTCCATTTTGAGGATGGAGGATACACCAACAGCCCAATCTGTCTGGAACAAGCCATGCAGCACAGACTGATGATGACATTCCTGGGAATAGAGGGACACTCTGGGAATTTATCAGGAGGAACTGAGACTTGGGGACATATGGGCATGTTAAAGTCATATTAGAGAAACCGGACTCAAGAACTTATCAGACACACCTGGATCTCAGCACTGCGGTGGAGATGCCCCCATCCCCACAGGGCAGTCATCTGACTGTTTGATATGAACATCCAGGACAGACAGGCAGAGAATTCCTGACTGTCCCCGGGGCTTCAGTTCAGCTTGGTACCTGCAGTTGATGGAGTCTACCCAGATGTTGTCTTCCCATCGCTGGCTCACCTATCTGGACCTGCTTGTTCCTCTGTCTGGACCTGCTCTCACCCTTCCACCCATGCAACTGGATTTATCACTGCCGCTCAGTTCTCAAACCTGTCCCACTCAGCAGCTACCTTTACTTTTCAGTTTTCTTCCTCGCAGCTCAGTTTGGGTTATCTTATCGACACAACTCTATTTTGCATTTCTATCAGCCAACTTAAAATCACTTTTAGATTATTCTATTTTATGAGTCCTTTGCATGCATGTGTGTCTACGTACCACATCTATGTCTGGTGCCTGTGGAGGTCAGAAGAAGGTATTAGATTCCCTGGAACTGGAATAACGGATGGTTGTGAGCCTCCATGTGGTACAGGAACTTGAACCGGGGTCCTTTGGAAGAGCAACCAGTGCTCTTAACCATTGAGCCATTTCTCTTGCCCTCCTTCAGCCAACTTTTGAAATCTCTTGTTTTAATCCTTTGTGATGGTTCTGTGACCTACATATTTACATATGTAGTTGTACTCACTATGTGCTGTGTTGACCTGAGAGCTAACACTTGAATAGAAGAGCCTGTGTTCACCTTGCTGGGATTACCAAGGGAAAGTGGGAATATTATTTGGCAAACTGCTGCTACTGAAGCCCCCATACCTTATAAAGTTATTGTTATTTAGTGAATTCTGGCATTGTGGAAAGACACAAACACATGAATCTATGTTTCTGAAATAGCCCACTCATGACACAAGGGGTTTTGTCTTAACAGCTGTGACTCTATCCAGCTAATCTGAGGAGCCAGCCACCTGTGATCTTATTTAACTTACCTAGTGCCCCTTTGAGATGTAACTTCAGTCCTGGATACCAAATGGGTCAATGGGGATGGGGACATCTCCACCGCAGTGCTGAGATCCAGGTGTGTCTGATAAGTTCTTGAGTCCGGTTTCTCTAATATGACTTTAACATGCCCATATGTCCCCAAGTCTCAATTCCTCCTGATAAATTCCCAGAGTGTCCCTCTATTCCCAGGAATGTCATCATCAGTCTGTGCTGCATGGCTGGTTCCAGACAGATTGGGCTGTTCATGTATCCTCCCCCACATATACACTCAATTGTTTCTTGTAAAGACACTGAAGTATGACTCTCTTGAAAAGCCCACACTCACACCTGGTATTCAGCTGGAGCTTCTGGGTCACCCATGCGTGGTCCGGAAAGCCCCATTAGTGCTCTCTCTCCAAACCCCGAGCACTCAGAGAGTCTCTGAACAAAGGAAAGGCAACAAAAAGCCCAGTTCCGAATTCTTGGCGGCTACTCAAGCCACCCAAGTCGCCACCTAATGACTCAGCTTTTGACCATACTTGGGCACAAACCCAGCTTGTGATGAACATGTCATCACCCCTCACATACAACCTATAAAATCTCCCTGCTTTAGTTTGGGGGTGCAACATCTCTGGCCTCAAGCTCTGGGACTGGAGAACCCACCTGGGAGTTGCTTTGCTCAGTACACCTGTTGTTATACTTTTTCAATTTGGCTTGATCTAAGCCATCTCCCCAGCCCATTGTAAACCTGTTGCTTTGATAGGTGGAGAATTGAAGCCTCTTGGATCTTGTCTTTGGAGGTCACCTTCAGCTCCTGATGCCTGTGTTCTTGTTAAACACACTAATTTTGCAAAGAAAAAGGGTGACTGCTAGCTGAAGGGAGTGGTACAAGTGTCTCTCTCACCCGATGTTCAGCACAGGATCACCTGTTGACAGGGAGGAAGGAAATGTGTCAAAATGTTAAGAGCTGAGAATCTGGTTCAAGGGTAAACAGGCAACTGCCTAAGAAGCCGCATACAAAAAGCCTCCTCCATGCAGCCCGCCCACTTTCCTTAAGTCAGAAAGGGTGACTTTTCCTTTCCCTTCATTTCTTTTGCAAATACTGGCCCAAAGCCTAAGCACCCTTTCTCTGAAACCACAGGCTTTCACATCATTTCTCCATCTCCCTTCTCCCAGCACATGCTGGGGCTCCCAGTTGCCTGCCCTGTTGTGGTTTGTTTGTTTGTTTGTTTGTCTGTTTTGTTTTGTTTTTCAAATTATAATGAAATGGTCCTTGAGCTTAAAAAAAAAGTTTAAGAAAGTTATAAGCATTTGTTGCACTATTGAAACTTTCCTATAAATTTATTTTTTCATTATTAAATGTGCAGAGGGCTGGCAAATACCTGTAATCTATCAGAATAATAGGTAGATGCAGGTTTTTCAATATGTGTCCACAGTCCAAGCTATTTGGGGAGCTGGACTAGAGGAATCGAGGCCAGCCTGGGCAACTTAATGAAGCCCTGGTCTATCTATTTCCTCTGGGTGTGACTTGATGTCTCCATCATTAAGGGAGCTGCTGTAACAACCTACAGAAGTCTTTGGCCTGCAGTCCTAGCTATGAAACTAGTCAACACAATATGGCCAATAGCTTAGTCTAGGGTTGTGGTGATGAGGCTCAGTTCCTTATTAGGACCCTCACCTGAGATCCCCCCACCCCACCTTCCTGACACATGAAATCCTGTGGTAGATGGAATATATCTTGGGGGTGCTATGGTATATGGAAGTGGAAGGATGGCTGGGAATGGAATTTCTTGGCAGTGCAGCTGACCGTGAGTCACTCACACTCCTGCAAGTAACCCCAGTAAATCGACTGGGTCACCAGTCTAGACTTGGTTGGAATCCTCTCTTTTGTCTCTGTGTGCTCTCTCTTTGTGGGGTGAATAGATATTTCTTTATGTTGTCCCAGGCAAGTCACAGTTCCTGGGAAAATCAGGGTTTCCTTTGGTGTGTTCTCGGTCTCAATGAAAGAATTTTACAATGGACTCAGGAGCCAGTGATGGCTCAAGGGGTAAAGGCGCTGAAGGCACTTGCCATTGAGCATGGTGACCTGAGTTCGGTCCCTGGAACCCACATGATAGGAGAGAACCGACCTCCGCAAATTGTCCTCTGACTTCTACATGGCACAATGCCATGCACAAGCCTCTCCCCACAAACAAAGCAAAGCAAAACACAACAACTCCCCCCGCCCCAGGAAAGCAGATAGTCAGGTTCTATAAACAACTGCATATTACCTCATTACGAAGATAATTATTTCTACCATCTCCTTAGCCTGTCTGCAGGTGAATTAGTTTTCTAGAGGGGTGGTCTCCTGGTCAAGTGATTGACAGGGCCAGCTGGATTAACTCTGAAAAGAGGAGACAATATCCAGCAGTAGAATTTAGATTCTACTCTTCTGACCGGGAGAAAGCAGCTTTCACATAATGGGCCTGAACAAAGCCCAGACAGCTTCATCTTTTCATACTCTAAATATATTTTTAAAAATGTGTTATGTATACACATGTTCATGTGGGAGTGCCACGAGGTAGGGAGAAGCCAGAAGATGTTGGGTCCCCTGGAGCTGGACTTACAGGCATTTGTGAGAAACTTGACTTGGGTGCTGGGAATCAAACTCAGGTCCTCTGCAAGAACAGTAAATGCTCTTAACTGCTGAGCTGTCTCACTAGGTCCTGTTTTATTAATTATTTAGTTAGTTTTTGAGATAGGATCTAACTATATAATTTGGGCTGTCCTGTTCTGTCTGCCTCCCAAGTGTTGGGACTAAAGGCATGCACCACCACATCTGGCTACTTACTTACTTTTGAGATAGACTGTCATTATATAGACCTGGCAGTTCTGGAACTCACTGAGATCCACTTGCCCGTGCCTCTGGAGTCTGGGATTAAAGGCATGTGTCACCACGCCCAGGCAGGCCCTATTTTAAATCTTGAGGAGAGGTAAAGTTGATCCTTCCTTTCTGGTTTTGTTAGTCAGGGCTCTCTAAAGGAACAGACGTGATTGAATATATGTTGACAGGGGATTTACTAAAGTGGCTTCCGGGCTGTGGTCCAAGTAGTCCAACAATGACTGTCTCCTGCGGGGAAGGGCAAGAATCCGGCAGTTGTTAGTACTTCAGTGGTCCTAATCTGGTGCTGGGGTCCCTGAGAAGTCCTAGAGAGCTGCTGGTGTTCAGTCTCCACTGGAATTCTGGAGCTGGTTCTAATACCAGCAAAGGGAGACTTCAGCAGCAGGATAGATGACTTAACCGTGGAGAGTGAAGGCGAGCAGATAAGCAGAAGCTTCCCCCTTCCGTGGCCTCTTATGTGGGCTGCCCCCCCCCCAAGGTGTGGCCCAGATTTAGGGTGGGTCTTCTGACCTCAGATGATCAGGGAATAAGGTGAGTCTTCTACTTCAAATGATCCAACCAAGAAAAACCCCTCACAGATGTGCCCCGCTGCTAGAGTTTTAGTTGATTCCAGATGTAGTCAAGCTGACAACCAAGATTAGCCCTCTTACTAGTGCCGACGGTGAAACAGGAGGTGGGACTGAAAGCTGACCGTGAAGAAAGGGTCCATCCTTGATGGCATCCAGAACTGCTGACGCCTGCTAGCTACCTAACAATACAAAGAAAGACTTTCTCAAAAATTAAAAACCAAAGTATTATATTAGGGCTGTCACTTGTTAGCAGAACACTTGCTTAGTATTTGCAAAACCGTAGCTTCAGTCCCCAGTATTTAAAGTCAAATAATCTAACCGATTTCTGCTTTGATGGTTTTTTCCAAATGGCTGATGTTATGGGGCACTCTACTTTCCATCTTGGTTCTATCTCGAAGCATTTAAAGCATCGAAGATTTCATTTGTTTGTTTGTTATTGTGAGACACGGTCTCTATTCCAGGACAGGTCCAAATTCTCTAGGGACTAGAGGATGACCTTGAACTGCAGGTCCTCTGCTTCCACCTCCCAAGTGCTGGGATTACAGGCCTGTGCCACCACGCTGTTTAGTGTGGTACTGGTGATGGACCCCAAGGCCTGTTCGTGTGCACTAAGCAAGCACTCCAGCAGCTGAGCTACATCCCCAGCCTAACACCAGAGACATTTAATAATGCTAATGACCAGTCATGCCAGAAGGCAGGACACTGAGGCAGAAGGATCACAAGTTCAAGAGCAACCTGATCTACATACTGAGGCTTTTTCTCAAAATAAGCTAATAGGGCCGGGCGGTGGTGGCACACGCCTTTAATCTCAGCACTCGGGAGGCAGAGGCAGGCGGATCTCTGTGAGTTCGAGGCCAGCCTGGGCTACCAAGTGAGTTCCAGGAAAGGCGCAAAGCTACACAGAGAAACCCTGTCTCGAAAAACCAAAAAAAAAAAAAAAAAACAAAATAACCCTTAAATTTGTATCAATATATAAAAATCCATACCAATGTAAAATATTTGAGATGAAGAGTTGTCTTTTTATCCTATATTCCTATATCCCCACTAAATGATAACAAACATCCATAATTCACCAAATGACTAAAAACCACCCATCCCACCTCTTGGGAATGTGGGCATTGTGCTCTCTAGACTGCTTCCTGTTGTCTGGGGGCAATGACATCCCCAGGGGACCCTTAGAAAATTGTGACAATGGTCAAGTCCTAAGAAAATCAGCCATAACATTTGTTGTCCACTCTCTGTGCAATGGGAAAGTACAAGGCTTATCTGAAGGCCTGGCTAGAATAGTCGGTGAGGCTGGACCTTCTCAGCGAGCAGCCTTGAAGTTGTTCTGAATGCACAACTCAGCAAAAGCTTCAACAGAGGCACTCTGAAAGACTGGATCACATGGGCAACCATTTTCATTGGTATCTGATCCCTTTGTTCTGAAAACACATAAAGGTAACATACATATCTGCATTAACACGTGTATGAACTGTGCATTGTACACAAACCCAGCCAAAGATATTTTTCTTTTGTTTTATGTTTGACAGGCAAAAGCCATCTGTCAACTTTATAAGTTTGTTTGCACTGTATAACCAACCCTCTATCCATACCATATGAAAGGATGGCATGTAATAATAAGTCATGAGGACTCTGTAACCAACAAGATTTATCATGCCTCATCCAGTCTCAGAGCTATTCCCATGTCAAGAGATCACATATACATCATCTGTCTTATAGTTTTTCTAGGTTTATTTCTTTATGTGTGTAGCCAAGATTTTCAGGGGGTTTCCCCCAATCAAATCTGGTCTTTATTAATTTTGAAGGAATCCACAGCCTTTCATTTCCTGTGGAAACAAAAGCAAAAACTCTCCCCCCAATGCAATACATTTTCTGAATTCCATTTTAAAATTAAGACTTCCCTAAAGTACCTAGGCTGGTTTAATTCAGCAGTCCCTTTTACAATCCCATGTCTCTCAGCAGCTGTCATTCACTCATCGGCGTTCAAAAAATTCAAAGTCAACAGAGCACCAAACAGGATCCAGACTCCCTGTGTATCTTTATGTAGCTTATTCTTTTCGTATTATTTTATTCTTTCTTTAAAGCCTTTACTTAACTATTTTTAAACTATTGAATTTTCCCTCTGACTATCTATACCCATTTTCTTTTCTTCCTTAAGCACCTATGTACACTGTTTAAACACTGTAACCTGTTTAAAGGTTTCTTTGGTCCGGACCTGTTTTGCTGTGCCCCTGTAGCGTTTTCTGATCTCATGAGCCAAACCTTACACTGCTAAGCAGCAGCTAGTCCTTCAACAGTGTGGCTCTGCTGGGTGGCTCTGCCCCCCCCCCTTAGTCCCTGAGAGCCCAGCCATAAGCCCTCAGGCCTGGCTGAGGGGAGCTGCATTTACCTGGGAGCTGCATTTTACCACCCCAGCTCTAGGAAGCTGGTGCCCCCGTAAGGTGGCAGGCATTTTTACTTAGCTTGCTGTGTCTACTTAGCCAGCTGGCTGCTCAAGTGCTCTGCTGCACAGCAGTGCCTCTTAAAGTGAGCCATATCCATTTGTGTTGTTGTTTGTTTGTTTCTTTTTCCGCTTTCTCGGGCCCTATGCAGAAATTCAGGCCCCATGTTGGGTGCCAATCCAGTTATAGGCCCAGTCCATTTTTAGGGTTCTGACATCAGGTTTAGGTTCAAAACAAGGGGAAGAACTATGTATAATTAAGCAGGCTGGTCAAGGTATAGGCCTACCCACCATCGGTTGTCAGAACTGTTTGAAATCTCTTTGCTTTTTCCTCCTTGCTTGAGATTTCTGTTGGAATTTCTTGGGACCCATTGTTTCAATAATCTGGTAGCTACCAGGATGGGACAAGGGTCTCCTAGAGTCCTGCCAATATGGTTACATGATCAGCCTTTGTTTCCCTACCACTGAAGAAATACCAGTATTTCAGGGTTTGTTAGAACATTTTATTACTAATGTTTGTCACCAAGAGAATTTATATCTTGCCCTGGAAGCAAACCACAAAATACACAATATTTTCTCTTACTTAAAATTAAGCAACTTGGAGCCAGGTGGTGGTGGTGCATGCCTTTAATCCCAGCACTCGGGGAGGCAGGGCCAGGCGGATCTCTGTGAGTTCGAGGCCAGCCTGGTCTACAGAGTGAGATCCAGGACAGGCACCAAAACTACACAGAGAAACCCTGTCTCAAAAAAACAAAACAAACAAACAAACAAAAAAAATTAAGCAACTTGGACTTAAAGTATATGCAAGCTTCTCAAATTTGCCAGAATAAAATTCTGGATATTTATACAGTTTCCACAGAAACATACAATGTTTTCAAATCTGCATAAGTTGAATTTATAAAATGTGTAGAAATGCATAATTATATTCTCAACTTACAAAGCAACGATATGGGACTCATTTGTAAAGCAGCCAGTTGTATAGAACAGTCATCAGGGCCTCAGCTCATCACGGTTTTCATGTTTGGTAAGCGTTGCCGCAGGAACGATGAGACCAAGGAGTGGAATTAAAGAGATACATGTTCTCTTTTTTCCCCAGATACATAAAAAGGCTTTATTTGCAGGGGAGCAGGAATTTAATCAAACAAGCCAAATCCCATGTCATCACCTGACTCCTCAAGCTTCTCCTCTACAGCAGCAGGGGCAGACCCAGGGGCAGGAGCTGCAGAGCCAGGGGCAGCAGAAACAGCCATGGCCCTGCCAGCAGGCAACCCTGGCGAGCTTGCCAACACCCTGGGCAATGACATCCTCAATGTTTTTCCATTTCGCTCACTGATGACCTTGTTAAGCTGGTCACTGTCACCTCAATGCCCATGCTGTCTAGATTCTTGATGTCTTGGATGCTGGGAGAGGAGTTGCCCCCTAGGGCGGCCTGCAGACATCGGCTGTGGCAGGCCTCATGCGTGAGATATATGTTTTAATAAAAATATACACAGAGCACAGAAAGTGGAGAGCTCCCCAAGACAGAGAGTCACGTGCCTGAGTGGGAACGAGGTCCTCCTTTTATATCAGCTGAGAGAAGTAACTTAATCTTATCTCATGGACCACTTGTGTGGGGGCCATTCATCTTTAAGTACTTAAGAGATGGACAGCTTATTATCTTGTTAGTCAAAATCTTTTCCTTCCTTCCTTCCTTCCCTCCTTCCTTCCTTCCTTCCTTTTTTGAAACAAGGTTTCTCTCTGTAGCTCTGGCTATCTTTTAACTCACTCTATAGACCAGGCTGTCCTGGTTCTCAGAGATCTTCCTGCTTCTGCCTCTGGAGTGCTGGGATTAAGGGCGTGAGCCACCACTGCCCAGCAGTCACAATTTTTCTAACACTATTTGTTCTTCATGACACTGGCCACCTGGGGTAAAGTGTTGTCATGGTTTGAATGAAAAATGTCCCCATAGCCTTAGGTCTTTGGAGTCTTGGTCCCCAGACACTGGGGAGGCTTAGGTGGTGTACAGCCTTGCTGGAGGAAGTATGTCACTGAGGTCGGGCTTTGAGATTAATTGACTTGTGCTATTCCCAACTCTCTCTCTCTCCGATTGGTTCTTAGGGTTTAAGATGTGAGCTCTCAGCTTCCAGGTCTTGTTACCGTGCCTGCCACTGTGAAGGCAATAAGAAGGCCTAGACTTGACTTTACAGACTCCATCTTAGGGAAAGGCCACCATCTTAGACCATCTGGTGACTGGGGGCTATACTCAGTTCCAGGAAGAACTTCAGGAATGTACCTTAACAACAAAATCCAAATGGATACCCTAGAGAAATGGATACCCTGGAGGCAGCCAATTA
>CABHPQ010001908.1:5735-59041 GCA_902168405.1 Peromyscus aztecus
GATCTTGTTCTGTAGATCAAGCTGGCCTCGAACTCACAGAGATCCACCTGACTCTGCCTCCTGAGTACTGGGACTAAAGGCATGCGCCCAGCGCCTGAACTTTCTTAAAGGAACCAAGCAAGGTTTGCTAGTCTCAAGGACTCAAGTCAAAACTTGTGGGTTTTATAATTGTCAGAATATGACCTAGGTAGGGGGTCTCACCCCTAGAAAAGCTGGGGTGGGGCCCAATGGCTATATACCAAAGTCACCTAGATATCAAAATAAGCTGGTGGCTAGCCAGTGTCGTGGCATGCACCTGCAGCCAAAGCTGCTCAGGAGGCTGAGGCAGGAAGACCACTTCAGCCTTCAGATATTAGAGTCAGTTGTTAGCCCAGATGTGAGACTATTGTCTGAATTTTAGATGAAGGCTTTGGTATTAAACTATCCTAGGATTGATTCTTTGCCCATCACTTACATGTGTAATCTTTGAACAGGGTGCTTGGTATGGTTTGAATCTGAAATGTTTTGAGCACTTGTTCCCAGGGCATGGCACTATTTTGAAGGCTGGGGAGCTTTTAGAAGGTGGGGCCTGACTGGCCTTTGAAGGTCACACCAGCCTCTAGTTCTGGCTTGCAATCTGCTTCCTGATTTACCAGAGAAGCCTCTGCCACACGCTTCTGCCTCTGTGAACTTCCCCCTGCCTCCCAGCTCTGATGGACTGAGATCATCCGGAAACCGTGAGACAGAACAAACCCATTCTCCTGGAAGCTGTTTCTGCCAAGCTTTTTATCTGTGCAGCAAGAAAAACAATGTAGCGATACCCACTCTGAGCTGTCAGTCTCCATATGCAAACGAGTCATCTAGTGTCAGTTTCGACGGCAGTCCTGGGGCTTGGAAGAGGGTAAGACACTCAGCACAAAGGCAGGACCACTCCAACAACAAAAGACAAACTTGAGACATTAACCAGGACCCCCCTTCTGCAGTCAGCACTGGGGTACTGCGGCCTCCTGCGGCAAGACCCAGGCAAGCTGTGGGAGGACAAGGGGTTGAAGGTAGAGGGCAAGAAAGAAGGAGGGGGAGGAGGAGGAAAAGAGAAAAAATGTAAATATATTAAGTTTCTAAATTTAAAATAAAACACTAAAAATATATTTTAAAATATATAATATAAAATGTATTTTTATATTTTAAAAATACATTTATAGTTTGTATTTTTAAAATATATAATTTAAAAACATACATTATAAAATAATTTTAAAATATTTTTTAAATTAAAAAATATAAAATTTATAAAACAAAAATAGTATATTTAAAATACAAAAATAAAAATATTTAAAACATATAAAATATAAAATATCTCAGTTTCTGAGACTGTAAATGAGCTTAGCAAACATAATATCTTGATTTAGGAGAAGCGGTCTTTTCAACATCTAGGAACTCTTTTGAACCCAACCAGTAAGGTCCAAATGAGCCTGGTCTGGAACGCCTCCCTCAGTGAAGATTCCCAGCCTCAGATACTTGGGGTGGAGAGACCTGTGGTCCTCAAGAAAACCTACCTTCCCCAGCCCCTAAACATCTTCCCAGGGTGAATTCCTTCTAGCCGATAGGAAACAAACAAATAAACAAAATAAAACACAAAATACCAGACAGACCCAAAGATTTAAAATAAAGGAGGCTGCGTCTTCTCCTTATCTAGGGAAGACAGCTGGCCCCACAGATGTCTTTATGCCACAGTGGCCTGAGATCATTAGAGTAGGGATAGGTGTCAGGAGGAAAGCTCAGTGACAGCCTTGGTTCCCGTGGCCCCAGAGAGGAGTGGGAGAGCACTTGGACTTTGCATTTCTCAAAGGTAGCCTGCAGTGCAAAGGAAGGAGGTCGCGCAAAGGAACCGGGTCACGGAGGACCCGCTGTGAACTGCAGAGTAGGTGTGCTCCCTCTCCTGGGAAGGTTCAAGTCCTAAATTGTTTTTTAAATAAACAGATACTAGATTAACAGGGAAAAGCTGGCATGCACATTTATTAATTTATTAAAGTACATTACAGAGAGTAATTACCCATGACCCGGTAGCCCAATGAGGCTCAAGGGGATTATACACCCCCCTTCACAGGAGACAGGGAAAGGCGGGAATGTAGACACTTTCAAAAGTAGTTAATGGACGAAAAGAAAGAAAAAGGAAGAGAAAGAACATGACTGCTTCTAGGTATGGTGGAGGAGACCGTTTATTGTAGATAAAAGGGAAGGCACAGAGGCAGGGACTTCTGGGAGAGTCCAGAGTGGACATGGCCAGGTTGAGCTGGGCCATGTGGGGAGAGCAGGAAGGGAAGAGCAGGATGGGAGAGAGGAGACCGGTGCAGCAGCCGGGAGGCCGAAGGTACAAAAAGGAGCAGGCAACCAAAATGTCTG
The DNA here is from genome assembly GCA_902168405.1 of Peromyscus aztecus. Taxonomy (NCBI): domain Eukaryota; kingdom Metazoa; phylum Chordata; class Mammalia; order Rodentia; family Cricetidae; genus Peromyscus; species Peromyscus aztecus. Next base: position 8,115 of record CABHPQ010001908.1, read on the forward strand.
GATTATATAGGGAAGAGACTCTGGGGGAAGGGCAGCCCAGTCTCTGGGCTGGAGAGTTCAGGGTAGAGGGCAGAGTATGCCTGTCACACCCAGTAACAGGTAGGGACTGAAGGATGCTGGGAAAACCTGGAGGCCAGGTCGACTTTAATTTGTTAAATAGGCACCTCAGACCTTTGTCCTGGGTTTGGAACTTAACAGTTAATGATTTTGTTTTTGTTTTTTTGAGACAGTCTCTTTATGTAGCCCTAGCTGTCCTGGAACTCACTATGTAAACCAGGCTGGCCTCACAGAGATCCCCCTACCTGCCTCTGCCTCAGAGAAAGGCACGTGCCAGTACACCTGGCTGTAGTTAATGATTTTTGTGGGAACTGAATGGGCCTAAGGAGCAGACAGTAGTTGTGACCAAACCTGTCTAGGTGTGGTAACTTTCCTCAATCTTCCTTCCTGTTCTGCGATTTTACAATTCCATGGCTTAACAGGTTTCCAGGATGAGGTTTAAGACAATTACATTTTGTGTGAGAGAACTTCCTTAAGTCAGATAAAAAGAGAGTCCCTCCCGTGTTTGGAATGAAATGAAAGGCGGCTGGAGAGTCCTTGATGTTGTGACTGTTGCTCCCGTTCAGGGCATCTAGGGGCCACACTGTGGTGTACTGTTTTCAGATTTCCAAAAATAATACTGGCTGAGCAGCCACTATGAAGAACGGGCAGGGGGCCGTGCTGTATATTTCTGGATGTTAGTGGGGAGAGACCCAGTGACTGAGAACAAGATGGAGTAGTTAGCCATCTCAGGGGCCACCAACCCAGAGCACCTAACATTACAGGGTGCTCCCTTTTCCTTCTACATTAGAGTCCATCTGCAAGGGAGGAAAGGAGAAAGTATAAACTTATCTCCGTGTATCAGCTGGATTAACTTTTCCACATTATACAAAACAAAAACCTGAGATCAAAATTATGTTCTGTTCTCTCCTGTAGAAAAACGAAGATATATCCGTACATATCTAAAACTACCTTGTAAAATTAATGCCTGCTAATGATTAAAACTATCAAGTTTCTTAAATCTTAGCAAGACATGCAGTATGTGTTAGAATTCCTAGCCACTCCCCCATGACCGCGCATGTGCTGGCAAGATGCTTGGTCATCCTAGGGCCTTATGTTCTATGTAACCTGTGTGCAGCATGATCACGTAATCTGTGCACATGCGTGGCGTAGCTATGTAAGCCCATATCACATGTGCGGGGGTGGGGGGTGGGGGGGAGCTATAAAAGCGGGTTCTACATATCCCTCCCTCTCTTCCTGCGTGATCTTTCCATAGGCCTAAGCACCCCCTTCTATTTCCTCCCCTTAATAAAGTGGCTTTTCTTGCACAGTAAACAGCTCCACTTAATGAATAACATTGCACCACTTAATAAATAACAGTATGGTTCCTTGATGGTAGCTAAATGGCCCATAGAACATTGGCTTAGTCATCAGATGGCTTAGAAATGCCACCATGTCTACAATAAGGATTTCCCCTGACTTGTTATCTAAAAATTGAAAGATAAATACTGAAAAGAAACAAACAAACAAAACAAAACAAAACAAAAAAAAAAAAAAAAAAAAAAAGGAAACAACAGACCTGGAGAGATGGCTCTGAAGTTAAGAAAGTTTTCTACTTTTGTAGAATCTGAAGTTAATTCCTAGGACCCACATTGGGCAGCTCACAAATTGCTTGTAACTCCAGCTTTGGAATCTCTGACATCTTCTGGCCTCTATAGGCACCCATAAGCATTTGTATGCACACACATACAGGCACACATTTTCTCTCTCTCGTGCTCTCTCTCATACACACACACACACACACACATACACACACACACACACACACACACACACACACACACACACACACACACAAAATTAAAATAAAATTTAAAAAGAAAAAAAAAGGAGCCCTATGTCGCTGAAACACTGCCTGGGGAGAAAGGCTCCTGTCTGTTAGATGGGGCTGTCATTTCCCTTTCTGGGTGGTGTCTCTGCAGGCAAACAAGTTCTCAAGTTTTACTGAGGCCTCAATGCTGAAGAGGCTTCTTGACCTGCTATTCTACAACATGACATTTGCCTGGCAGTGGAACTCAGTCTTTCAAATACCAAAAAGAAAGTGGGACAGATGGTGGCACCGGAGCCCTGATTTGTAGAGAGTTGTGCCTGCCTTCCAAACCCACACATTGGCATTAGAGTTTATAAATAAGTCTATGGAGAATTACCAGTTGAAGCCTCACAGATAAATTTATAACCTAGCCAATCAAAACGTAAGCACTGGAGTGGGATGTAGCTGAGACGGCAGAGTGCTCTGCCTAGCATGCCCGAAGCCCTGGGTTTGGTCTCCAGTACCACCCAAAACCAGCATAGTGGCTGTTAATATTCTGACCCCACCCCTTGGGGCTGCCCTGCGTCCTGACAGAGAAGTCTCTTTTTTAAGGAAAAACTCTGCCTCTTCCTCTCAACCTCCACTCCCACGAGGTGTGCACCTCTGGACCCTCTTTCTTTCCTTCTCTCTTTCTCTCTTCTATCTTTTCTTCGTCTCTCTATTATAATAAACTCTCCACGCAGATGCAGCCTCTGGGTTGGGTTGTGAATGTCCACCCGCCGATCTGCCGCCATGCCCCATGGAGTGGGTGGTCCACCAGCCCGCTGCTGCATCTGCCCAGCATGCCCAGCATGCCCAGCATGTATGCGATACCTTCAGGGTGCCCCCCCCATAATAAATCATAACAGTAGCACACACTTGTAATCTCAACATCTGGAAGGCGAAAACAGAAGAATCAGAAGATCGAGGTCATCTTCAAGTAAACAGTTAGTTCCAGGCCAGCCTGTCTCAAAAACCAATATTAAGACAAAATAAATTATTCTGGAGTCAAATATGAGTGGCTATGGCCTGAGAACATAGACTTGGGTTAACCCAAGTTCCATGCTCCAACATGGAAGCAGTATCAAGAAGTCTTTATAGTAACAGAACAAAGGAAGTCATAAATCAAGGCATTTAACAAATATGTATTGGTGGAGACATCAGAGAAGCGGTTTATGGCCAGGCAGAGAAATCTCAGCTCTAGGCCTCAGATTCTATCCGATGGCCATTCTTAGCCCTTAGGCAAAGAATAGGCTTTTGTTAACTTAACACATTCCAAAGGTTTTTATCTGTTTATCAGGATATTAGGTCCCATACTGAGGTGGGAGGGGGAAAAAAGGCTCTTTAGGTGGCTAAAGACAGTCCAAGAGAAAATGTCATCATGCTCTGGACCTGCAACATTCCAACCTCTCCACAGTCATGGTCGTTTTAATCAGCCATCAGCTTCTGTAGACACAGCTTCCTTCCGGGAATTCTCATTCACACCACAAACGCTGCAGGAGACACACTTATACTAAACATCACTATTCCTGGTGATCTAAAGATTCTAGTTTAATTGACCCCCTGGTTTCTGCTTGTTTGTTTGTTTGTTTGTTTGTTTGTTTGTTTGTTTATGTGGTGCTGACCTTGAACCCAGGGCCTCACATACAAACCCAGCCTCACTTTGGTTTTTTGTTTGTTTGTTTTTGCTTGGTTTTTGTCAATTGCACTGGACCCTACCCATCCCACATGGACTAATAGTCTGTATCTGCCTTCAGAACTACGTTTGTTACCCATGACCTTCAGTACATAATGCTATCACTGAGGACCGAGTAACTAGCCCAAAGTCAAGCTAGTGCACTGTGCACGCCCCTCCCCTCCCTTGTAAAACAGTCTTTTATTTACATTTCAAATTTTTAAATTTATTTTTATGTGTATAGGTGTCTTATGTCTGTATTCCACATGTGTGCCTAGTGCCCAGGGAAGTTGGAAGATGGAGTCAGGCCCCCTGGAACTGGAGTTACAGACATCTGTGAGATGCCATGTGGAGGCTGGGAATTGAACTCAACTTCTCTGGAAGAGCAGCCAGTACTCTTAGCCTCTGAGCCATCTCTCCAAGCTCCTATCATAGTCTTTTAAGAAATGGTTTATCTATTATTTTTTAGTGTATGTATGAGTGCCTGCATGTATGTGTGGGAATGAGATGCCTTGGAACTGGAGTTACAGGTGGTTGTGAGGCACCGTGTGGATGTTAAGAACCAAACCCGGGCCCTAGGGCAGCAAGTGCTCTTAGCCACTGAGCCGTGGCTTGATTTGCTCACAATTTTCTCTTCACTATATCAAAAGTAAATGATCTCCTTGATTAAGAGTCCCAGAACTTTATCTCCTGTTAATTTACATGACCAAATTTACAACTTGGACAATAACTAGATAAAATCCAAAGCCTCTCTGGATGGCATCCAAGATGGGAAAGACTGTCATCAATAATATCCGTTATGTTGTGGGAAGAGTTCCTTTCCCAAAGTAGCTAGTTAAGTATGAATTCTTATCAACTTCATACAAAGGGAGTTTCTGCACACGTCTTCAGTGTTACCGTCCCCCCCCCCCCATTGTCTTAATCTCGGCCCTGAGCTCCCTGATCACCTCACAGAAAAGTCAGTTACTAGGTCAGAGGTTAACACAGGTAAGAGGATTCCCATCTGTTAACCCTGAGAATCCCGAGAGAAAGACCACGGCTTTTCAGCCAAATTTGCACCAAGCGTTAATTAAATACTAGCTAGGATCTGGCCTAGCCTCTGGCCAGATCCATTCCTGGGTTCCCAGAAAATGGTGACAGGTCACATCTTGTAGCGGCTTAAAAAGGCAACCCCATATGGTGTTTTGCCAGCAGGTCCAATCGGGGCAAGCATACATCATGACGTATTTCCTGCCTATGTACCACTGCCTACATGTGATCAAGCACATCCAGAGCAGTTAAGCCAAACAAATTTGTTTAGGGGATTGAAACTATGTGGCTCACTGTCTCCCATAAACAAAAACCTCCAGCATTCCAGGGAGCTCTCAGCACATGGGCAAGTGGGCCTCACAGGCTGACTAATGTTGGTCCTTCCACCATCCGCACAACAGAGGTGTGGGTTTGCTCTCTGAGCAAAGAAAGCCTTCTTTGTTCTTTTTCCAAGCCAGCTCTCCTTTTCCAGACAGATATATCACATCTCAGTATCTTAGACTAGGCTGAGGCCTCCCTTTGTCTTCTGAAGAGGTTTCTGCACACAAACAGATAACATTGACTCTTTATCCTCAGACCAGACAGACTGAAGTTCACAATACTTGACTCACGCCATCATTGAGCTCCCTCATTCTAGATATAAAACACAATTTTTTTTTTGCTAAGAAACTAAAGAGTCTCTTCGGTAAAGTATGATTTAGGTCAGTCTTCTAGAGTTCAGGGTTTAATTCACGGCTAGCATTTCTGAAGCCGTTTAGGGTGAACATCAGAGACAAATGGGTCGTCTTGGCCCTTCAATTTCTTCTCGTTCCCATTATTTTCTGTCTTAAACATTTTGAGTGTAAGGATTAATACAGCCTCCCTGTGCTGGCAAAAGTCATTCTGTAAAATATATTGGGAAATTAATAGACTTCCATTTGGGGGGAAGTAAACAAAAGTAGATAATATATATGCCTGTTATCTATAGACACACAGCATGGGGAGCTGAAGAATGGTTGAACAGTTCGAAGTCAGTCTTTGTTAGTTAAAAAAAAAAAAAAAAAAAACGCCCATTTGGACTTCCTTGAGTTGTCATCTGAAAGCAGAAAAAAGCCAAGTCTTCAGTCAAGAGCTGCCTTAAAGAATTAAGGAGCTGCTGCACTTCTTAAGGGCCTCCATGTTCTCCATCAAGTTAACCCTCTTTATATGGTAGTGAGAAGTGCCTCAGACTCTGGACTCCAGGGGATGTTGGGAAGAACTTGCTCCCATTGTGGTTAGGGTCTTGTGGTTTGGTGAAGGATGTGAGTAAGACAGCTCCTCCGATTAATCGTCAGGGAAGCCTCGGGGGCAGAGACTACTAGACACAGGAAGACGTTCTCAAGGGCCAGAACTACTGCGGCCCTAGAAAAGCGCCTTCTACACGGGCATCCGACAGTGCTTGCCTCAGCAAGTCCTTGTAGCGACGACAGTTTCAGAGCATTATGACAAGCATCCAGCCAGAGCTGAGAGCTCAGGCCTGAAGTTCCAGCTGTTCAAGAGACCAGGGCAGAAGGACCAGATCCAATTCAAGGCCTGCTTGCACTACAAGTGAGTTCAAAACCCACTTGGGCAACTTAGTGAGACTCTAGTCAGTAGTAGAGCGCTCGCTTGGTGAGCGTGAGCCCCTGCGCTTGATCCTAGCACCAGAACAAACCAAAGAAAGAAAGAGCAAGATAAGAAAAGAAAAATTGGGGTGGGAGGAATAAATCCTGCCTTCAATTGAGAAGAGCCAAAAGGGAAATATCCAACCCATCCCTGCACAATATAATCCTCATGTCATGTAAGATATCTTGATAACTAACACTAACAAACTACTGAGAGCTTGTAAAATACTCTTGGATGCATGATCTTAATTTGGCCAGTTACACACAAGCCTTATCAAGCTGTGCAATTACCAGGAGCCACTAGAAACAGCAGAGGCACTAATGCTGTCCATCAACCTGGTTTTATGAAGAAATAATGGTTTATTTTGAAAACAGGAGAAAAAAAAAGAAAGAAAGAAAATTGTAGGCGCTTGTATAATGGGAATCAGTGCAAAATAAATATGTACATAACCATATATACAAGTATATAGCTTTGTTTAATTATTCATTCAGTTATTTATAGTTGCCAAGGATCAAAACCAGGGCTTCACACAAGCTAGGTGTCTTAGTTAGGTTTTTATTGCTGTGAAGAGACACCATGACCTCTGCAACTCTTATAAAGAAAACATTTAATTGTGGTGGCTTGCTTACAATTTCAGAGGTTCAGTCCATTATCATCACGGCCAGGAGTATGGCAGCATGCAGGCAGATGTGGTGCTGGAGCTGAGAGTGCTACATCTTGTAGGCAACAGGAGGTTGACTGACTGTCACATTGATGGGAGCTTGAGCAAAAGAGACCTCAAAGCCCGCCCCTACAGTGACTCACTTCCTCCAACATGGCCACACCTTCTAATAATGCCATTGCCTTAGGGGTCCATTTTCTTTCAAACCGCAACACTAGGTAAGCATTCTAGCCCCCATCCCCGGTCCCTAATAGCTTGTTTATATATCTACATTCATGAAAATATGTAGGTAACTAAATAGGTACATACATTCAAATATTGATACACATACAATTTTTGGATGAGGGTTATTATTTTTCCTTCTTTGATCCTGGGAATTGAACACAGGCTCTCATGCATGCATTCTGTCGCTGAGCTATATTCCTGAACCAAACATGACTTTGGTTTTCTTCAGAGATTGGGACTGAACCTAGGGCTTTGCACATATAGGTAAATGCTCTACCACTGAGCTCTATTCCAGTTCCTTTTTACTTCTTATTTTGAAAGAGAATCTCATTAAGTTGCCCATGCTGATTCTGAGCTCACTCTGCAGCCCACACAGTTTCTTTGAATTTGTAATTCTCTCTTCAACCTTCCAAATACTGGATTACAGGCCTGACTCCAATCATTTTGTTATCTATTAATATATACATATATTAATACTTTGAAAGAAAGAAAATGGCCCCCAGAGGGAGTGGCACTGTTAGGAGGTGTGACCTCATTGGAGGAAGTGTGTCACTGTGGGGGCGGGCTTTGAGGTCTCTTGCTCAAGCTTCCCTCAGTGAGACTTTCAGTTGACTTCCTGTTGCCTGCAAGATGTAGGACTCTCAGCTACTCCTCCAGCACCATATCTGTCTGCCTGGTGCCATGCTCCCTGCCATGATAATGGACTGACCTCTGAAACTATAAGTGAGCAATCCCAATTAAATGCTTTCAATTATGAGAGTTGCTGTGGTCATGATGTCTCTCCATAGCAATAAAAACCCAAACTAAGACACTATATAATCTCTCCCCCTCCCTTCCTCCTTCCTCCCTCAAGCTTTCTCTCCCCCTCCCCATTTTCCTTCTGAGACAGAGTCTTGCTGTATAACCCAGGTTATCTTCAAATTTGAAACTGGAATTCTCAGCCTCCTGAGTGCTGGGATTACAATTAAGAAAACAAAACAAAACAAAAAACCATTGGGGCTGGAGAAATGGTTCAGGTGTTAAAAGTACTTACTACACTTGCAAAGGGCTCAGGGTCTGTTCCTAGCACCCACATGATAGTTCAAACACCCACAACTTCAGTTCCAGGAAATTTGATGCCTGGCACACATATGATACACATATAGACATTTAGGCAAACACTCATGCACATTAAATACAATAAATAAATCTAAAAGAAAAAGAAAAGAAAGAAGCATTAAGTCTTACTAGTTCTTTTTCCCATCACTTAAAGAAAAAGAGATGGTCATTGTGTCCTTCAAAAGCCCTGTACAAAAGCCATGTGTTGGTGCCACACACCTTTAATCCCCGCACTTGGGAGGTAGAGGAAGGTGGATCTCTATGAGTTTGAGACCAACCTGGTCTACAGAGAGGAGTTCCAGGACAGCCATGGCTATGTGGAGGAAACCTCATCTCAAAAAACAAAGACAAAACAAACAAAACAAAAAAAGCCCTGTATAAACCCTATGGTGCTAATGTCTAGCATAATAGCTGTTCTGTCCAAAAAGGACAGCTTTTGCTTGAGAAGATAATCCAAACTCAACCATAAGTTGTCTAATCCATGTTTGAGTCAGAGAACCAAGAGAATAAGACCAAATCCCAGCACTTAAGAGGCAGAGACAGGAGGATTACAAGTTCAAGGCTAGCCTGGGCTGGGCTATTGGATAATAAGACTCTGCTTTAAAAAAAAAGGGGGTGGGGGGGGCTGGAAGTTACCTTTCTATACTGGCCAGCTTTTATAGTTCTAGAAGGTTCTATGCACAGTACCAGGAGAGAAAAGTTACCATCAGTCCTTCCTAGCTATGAACCCTGAAAGCTACGGTAATGACTTGTCTGCCAAGATATGCCCACGGGTGAATAGTGGCCCAAAAGTTCCTGGAGTAACTAACTACTCTCTAATTAGATTTAAAGCCCACACCATAAACTGGACGCCATGCAGGGAACCTGTAACTGGACCAAAAACCCATGTCTGACCAGGTCCCAGGTCTTAGTGAAGAGCCTAGTACTATTATTCTGCTAAATGGACATAGTAATAAACTGCTCCCTAAATTCTTATCTTTATAGTCACAGATTAGTGTGTCTCTCAATCCCCATTTAAAAACTACCTTTTTGCAGTAGATAGTAATTAATACAGAGGCTAACAACTGGTTCATGCACAGAGAATAAGACTGTAGAGTTCTCAGCTCTAAATAGAACATTTATCTCACACACACACACACACACACACACACACACACACACACACACACACACACACACACCAAGGCTCAGTGTGGTGATATTGTATATGCTCTAACAAATAAAGCTTGTCTGAAGATCAGAGGGCAGAGCCAGCCTCAGAGTTCACCACAGAGGCCAGGCAGTGATGGCACACACCTTTAATCCTAGCACTCCGGAGGCAGAGGCAGACAGATCTCTGTGAGTGCAAGGCCATTCTGGACTACATGAGATTAATCCAGTCTAAAAGAGAAAAGGCCAGGCAGTGATGGCTCACACTTTTAATCCCAGTACTTGGGAGTCACACACCTTGAATCTTAGCACTAGGAAAGTTGAGACAGGAAATGATATGGCTAGGCAGAAAAAAGACTATAAGGTGGGAGGAGACAGGAATTCCACCCCCTTTTGGCTGAGGACTCAGGAGCATTCAGTCTGAGGATTCGTGGAGACAAGGATCTTTCCCTTTTGGCTGAGGAGTTGGCAAGATGAGAAGTGGCTGTGGCTTGTTTCCTCTGATCTCTCAGCATTTACCCCGATATCTGGCTCCGGGTTTTTATTTTAAGACCAATTACGATTCATGCAATAGCTCAGCTGATCATGGGTGAGGAGGCAGAAAGATTTTAAAAGTCAAAGGGAAGAGATGTCTATAGTGAGATAGTATTATCTAGATATGAGATCACACATAAACTCACAATGGCCAGGACTCCATACACAGGACTTACAAAGATCAAGTCAACCAAAACCCCAGCCCGGACGGGGAAAGGGTTCAGAAGTCCTACCCATATTTGAGTAGACATTGTCAGCTGCTGGCTGCTGGAGGAAGGAGTCTCTTTCTTCAGTGCTGTGGACCCTGAGAGGCTACTCATGTTCCCATAGACAGACCTATACATATGCACACACAGACAACGGTAAATGGACTCCTGGGGAATTAAACTAAAAAAAAAGAAAGAATAAGACAGAGAACATATATAGCTGGAGGGGAAATAGAGGGACAGGGAAGGGTCGGAGGAGAGAGGATGAGGGGGAGACTGGATCCAAACATATTCTATGTAAGTATGAATATTAAATGAAATGTTTAATAAAAATTTTACCTGTCAAATAAAAAAAAGTTGACTATAACCCATGTCTAGATGATTACTTGAAATCATCTCGCCATGGACTTGCACAGATTAGGGATACAGTCGAAAAGTTGTCAAGTCCCTGTGCCAACTGAAGGAGAGATGGTCAGCTGTAGTAGGAAGCAGAGGGAACTGAAATCAGGGATTTCTGGGCCCTGGACCCGAACAGTGCTTGCTTACTTTGTGTTCATATGGATAGTCTCTCTGGGCCTCAGTTTCCCTCTTTGTTAAGCATTACTAGTAGCACAGGATTATTCAGTGTGCATCTCAAGTGATCTATACAACCCATGCCAAGTTGTCAATGATTAGTGTGAGCCGGAACACTGGTCCAGACTGAGTCTGCACTGCACCCACACACTCTGAATCAGATTGAATGTCTGCCTCTTTGTTTACATTGCAGGCTCAACTCCCAGGCATTCTCAAACATTAATAAATTGGGTGTGTTATATTTGATAGGAAATAATAGCATTTGCCAAGTCTTCTACAAATAAACCAACATGCTAGAGGCTACAGTTCTACAAAGAAAACCCACATTCCTCTAAAATGAAAGATGCTTTGAGAGACCACAGACGAAGGAAAAGAGACCCCTACAATCTCTGCCTTCCTTCTCCTAATCTACTCCTAATTAGAAGTCCCTTGTCCCTGCCCTTCTCTTAGATTTCCAAAGACCGAGAATAATATACCTAGAGAAAAAGGCCTTGAAACTGGCCATGTCTTGTGAACTTTCTTGGCATTTCCTTGGGGGGTGGGGGCCTTGGGAGTACAAAAAGTCAAATAGTTGAAAGTCATGAAGTCTCTTTGGTCTTTAATTGCTTCAGTTACAAAAGAAAGAACTGCAGATTGCTGAATTTTTCTCTCCGTCCTGTCATATTTTATCTAAAATCTTTGTGTTGAGTTAACCTACTTTATATACGCACCACCTCCACCCAGGTCATTGTATCAGCTTCCAGCCTTGCTCCTCTGAATTCCTAGAGCTGGTGGAGAATCTTCCCAATGTGCACATCCTCCTCAAGTATTATTTTTAATTCCAAAATAAATTGGTTGTTTTGCTCATGACAATGCTCAAAGTCTAGTGTACCCCCCAGCATCACCACAACTTCAACACTTAGGGCGAGCACGACCTAGAATGCCTGTCTTTCCATATGGTCCTCCCTTTGATGAGACTCACACAGAAGCAGCCCCACACCTCCTCACCAGTGCTCCCTTCAAAGTTTATCTCAAACAGCACCTCCTCCAAGAAGACGGACCCTGTGTGGGATAACTTAACCACAGTGCTTCTCATCAAGTAGCATAATCACTGTTTACTGAAGGGAGGCTGCCTTTCTGCTCTGGCAGAAGCCTTGGTACTCATGGCATCACTGGTACAGGTGAAACTTGAGAAAGGAGCAGTTTTACAGAACCATACTCTCTTTGGATCCCGTGGGAAAGTGGGATCGCTTGGGTGCAAGGGAATGTAGCATAGGGCAGTTCGAGGAGTGGCCCTCGGCAGCTTTGTGTGTGTGTGTGTGTGTGTGTGTGTGTGTGTGTGTGTGTGTGTGTGTGTGTGTATGTCAAAATAAAAGGAACTTTTCTCACAGTTCTGAGATTAGGAGCCCACTGGTGGCCAAAGTACCGTGAATACTCACCTTGTGTCCCTTGGTGCCTTCAATGCCCCTTGTCCAACAAGGAAGTTCAGGTTTGAGAAAGAGGAAGCTAATCTTTTACCAAGGAACCCTCGAAACAGCTCTTGGGAACATTCAACAGACAATCCTATTTGTCAGAACACATTTTCTATACATACCAAACCTAGCTCAGGAACTAGTACAGAAAAAGCAGTCCAAAAACAGGGCCAGGTGTCACTTACTTCCTGTTCCCCACTCCCGTGTTTGTCTTAAGACGAGTTGGCCCAGGTGTGTCTCACACTATTAGACTTAAGTGAACCTCCACCCTCAGCCCTCTGAGTAACTGGAACCATGGTGTGCCGCTCCACCATGCCTTAATGCTGCTCATTGAATGCCTAGTGCATGCTGGTATCTTAGCATGGCATATCATCCGTTCCCAAATGTCTGTGAGAGAGAAGAATTATTAACTGGGGCTGAAGAGATGGCTCAGTGGTTAGCATTTACTGCTATTGTAGAGGATCTGGGTTTGGTTCCTAGCACCCAAATGACTCACAACTGCCTGTAAATCCACTTTCAAGGAGTCTGATACCCTCTTCTGGTTTCCATGGACTCCTGCACACATGGGATGCACATACACACATAACACACACACACACACACACACACACACACAGAATAAACGGATATTTTAAATACATAATTTATTTTATTTATGTTCATTGGTGTTTTTCTTACATGTATGTCTGTGTGGGAGGGTCAGAAAGCCTGGAACTGGAGTTACAGATGGGTGTGAGCTGCGATGTGGGTGCTTGGAATTGAACCCAGGTCCTCTCGAAGAACAATCAATGCTCTCAAAGCCTGAGCCATCTCTCCAGCCCCAAATAAATGAATACTTTTTGAAAAGAATTACTAACTGCATTTTATAATGGGAAAAGCCAAAGCTAGAGGTACTAAATGGCAGGTCTAAGATCATCCGCCAGTCAGCAGCGGAGCTGGCATCTGAACCTACGTCCACGTCACTCTGAAACCAGTACTCCGGCCCCACACTGCGGAGCTTCTTAGTGTGCATGAAGGTCTCTCTGACTCTCCACCCACTCCCTTTGTGTGTAATGGGCATCCCATCTTCATCTCCATCTTTTTTTTTTTTTTTTTTTTTTTTGGTTTTTCGAGACAGGGTTTCTCTGTGTAGCTTTGCGCCTTTCCTGGAACTCGCTTGGGAGACCAGGCTGGCCTCGAACTCACAGAGATCCGCCTGGCTCTGCCTCCCGAGTGCTGGGATTAAAGGCGTGCGCCACCACCGCCCGGCCTTCATCTCCATCTTAGTCTCTCTCTGGTTACACTCTCCTGGGTAGGGAGGTACTCATCGCTTGTCCTGAAGCCGGTGCCTGAGTGTACTTGAGCCGACAGGTGCTCTACCAAGAAGGCCTCCTGAATTCCCTGCAGTTTCCCAGCTGCCTCGACTGCTTCCTTTTTCCCCCATACTCAGTCTAGTCTGCTCTGACTTCCAGACCTAGTGAGTACCTGAAAAGCAGTGACCAAATGCCATTAGTAAAAGCCCCAGGAGTAGGAACAACACTAGTCGGGGGCAGGAAACAAAGCCTTAGCAAGACCCTTGGGGACAGAATGAACCAAGGTCAGTCAAGTCCTGTGCAGGAAAGAGCAGCCTTTTCGCTTGCAGTATGCCCTGGGAGTTGTTCAGAACGGGAGGACTCTGGCAACAGAAGCTGTTGTATTCCCCAAGGTCTTGTAAGCTCTAGCAATCTCTCCCCTCCCCCCATCAACAGTAGTTATTAAGCAGCCTAATTATTAAACAAGACAGGTGGAAGAGAAAGGTAGGAAATTGGAGGGTAGAGGAAAGCGTTTCAGAGAGCCAGAAAAATGACTGTGTGTGTGGAACTCCTCACTTGGAGAACAAAGTGAATGTTCCTGACCCAGCCAGGTGCATTGTTAAGCCTGTGGGGGAGAGATAGGGAAACAGACCATTTTTCTCTCTCAGTCACACACACTGTGAGCTCAAAGCTGAACTGCCAAGACTCCGGAATAAATCCTCTGGATTTATTCTCCCAACAAGGCCAGAGAACCGACAGAATCACAAGCGAGAATAATGTCTGTTCAAGGCAATGCTTAGGGTATTCTATGCAAAGAGACATTCTATTAGCAAATCGACCAGATGATAAGGTAAGAAGCTGTACTCTTCTTTTTAATTCTAGGATGGAGTCCAGTGTCTGGCCCAGAGAGGATGCTCAGGAAATGCTTACTAGAATCAAATGGGAATCAGGAGCTGAGTCTTGTGCAACTTCGTACCCCACCCAAGGCTAGCACCGAGTGAATGAATGAAAGACTGTGGACGTTAATGAGTGAGAAACGCAGTTTAAATGAACCCTTGCCGGGGAACACGGGTTTCTGCAGCGGTGGGTGGGCTCCCTAATTATTTAGGAAGTCTGTGTCCTTTTCTTAATTTCATCTTGACTTTGTCCCTTAGAAGACAGAGCTTCTGACAAATAAAAACGGCTGCTAAAAAAGGAAAAAAGACAAAGGACCGTTCTGCGGGCTTTCCTCGTCCTGAGCCCCCAGGCCAGTCCAGGCCCTTCCCCTCTCCCATCTCTGCTCAGGCCAGGCTGGGCTCCAGGAGCTGGGATCGTTTGCCTCCAGCTTTCCTGACCCTGTCCCTTCCCTTCCACTCTCTATTCTCCTCTTTGTTCTTTGTCTTCTCCAGGTCCTTTTGGACTCCGTGGGCTCAGCTGCGACCCGCTTCTACAGATCTAGCAAATCTCAGTTCTGTGAGTTTGGGCACCTCTACATAGTAAGCGCATCTGGAGGGCGGAGGATGCATCTCAGAAGTAGAGCCAGCGTGCATCCTGGGGAGCCAAGAAGTGATGTGGGTGTTGAATGCAGGTGCTGTGCACTTAGGCAGAAAGGCAAGAGCCTTGCTGCACAAGAATCCTAGGTAGAAGGATGATGAGAACTATCAAGCTTTTTTCCCACTCACAAATAGACAGGAGTGAGTCACTGCAGGGGCTGCATCTGGAACTGAAGTATGTCTGGTGTATTGCACCAATGCATACAAGTCCATTTCACAGCTGAGCAACTGAAACTCGGAGAGCATAGGAGACTTCCTGCCCTCCCCTACACCCCAGCTGGGTGCCTCACCTTGAGGCTGCTCTCCCTGGGTTATTTACTAACCTTGGCTTCTGCTCTGGTCTTCTGTATGCTCTCAGGAGACAGAAAGTGTGCCTTTTTATCTTTGTGACTCAGAAGGACAAAGCCTTCCATATACAGGACTGGTGAATGGATGACTTCCCTGAGGTCGCCCGGCTAATACAGGCACAGCTGGTATAAGAACCAAGGCCTGCGTGTTTCCCATTCTCTGTTGGTGGTACTCTTCCAGAACATTTTCTGAAAGAAACTGGGCTGATAACTCATAAAATGTCAATCAGGCATTTGGTAAGTTCCTAAACTACATGAAGAGTTGTGGGCCTTTTGTTTTTTAATGAAAAAAAAAAAAAAAGGAAGCCGGGCTGTGGTGGTGCATGCCTTTCAGGTGGATCTCTATGAGTTCGAGGCCAGCCTGGGCTACAGAGCAAGTTCCAGGAAAGGTGCCAGAGCTACACAGAGAAACCCTGTCTCGAAAAACAAAAAAAACAAAAAAAACCCACCACCACCAACAAAAAGGCGATGTGTGTGTGTGTGTGTGTGTGTGTGTGTGTGTGTGTGTGTGTGTTGGGGATATAGCTCAATAGTAGAGTGTTTGCATGGTTTTCTCCATTAAAGAAAAACAAAACAAAATCCCTCAAACCTTCCATTCTCCTGTGTTGCTATTGTCAGGAATTCCAGGCAGTGATCCAGGGAAGAGCTGGGGTCACATTTATAATCCCTGGACCTGAAGTAGCCAAACACTCATCTCTTCAGAGGCAGAATCTGCCCAGGAGTGCAAACCA
This sequence comes from Peromyscus aztecus, assembly GCA_902168405.1. Taxonomy (NCBI): domain Eukaryota; kingdom Metazoa; phylum Chordata; class Mammalia; order Rodentia; family Cricetidae; genus Peromyscus; species Peromyscus aztecus. The sequence goes on from CABHPQ010001908.1 coordinate 24,105, forward strand.
AACCAAACATTAGTCTTCAAGATGGCCTCCCTGCTGGGTGTGAACAAACACTGTGAAGTAATTTGGTGTGAAAAAGCACCACCCTTACCACTTGTCAATGAACAGGCTCCAAGTGAAAACAATCACAACTTAGTACTGTGCTCTTAGGCCTCTGTTCTCACTGTGCGATGCAGCTGTCCTAGAACTCAGACTTCTTCTCTTCCTGTCTCCTGGAGCTGCTGGACTTACAGGCACGTACTACCATTTGGTGGTGCTTGGGGTCAAACCCAGGGCTCTCCAGACACATACTAAGACACTTCCTCTGCCGTGAGCCTATGCCCCCACTCTTGCACCTACCCACCCCACTCTGTCTGTCTCTGTCTCTCTCTCTTCTCCCCAGAGTTTCACATGGTAGCCTAGACTGGCCTGGAACTTACTATGTAGCCCAGGCTGGCCCCCAACTCATGGCAACCTCCTACTCAGCCTCCCGGATGCTTTCCAGGTGCTGGGATTATAGGCATGCACTGCTATGGTTAGTAGTTTCCTCTTTTAACTAGACCAGTGTCCCCAAAACTCTGCAAATCATAAAGGCACGACTTCAGAAGCTTCCAGAATGGCATAGATGTTTTGAGGGCATAAACCAACTCTCCGTCAATACAAAGAAACTGCAAAGGTGACTTAAGTACTTCCTTCACTTGTTAGTTTTCACTGCTCAGTCTCTTAAGTCCTGGAAGGGGTCTCGTCTCAAAGGTGACGGTTAGATCCGTAAGTGACATTTCTCAGCTACTCTTGCAGGTGTCTGAGATGGAGCCTGCCACATGGCTCACTGGATAAAAACTGTTAAATGGTGGATTAACGAATGGGTTTTCTGTTTTCTCACCCACACCCCACCCCTAGTTCATGGGAACTGGACCTAGAACAAGTGCTTTACCTCTGAGTGACACCGAGCTCCTTTGTTTAACTTAAAAGAAAGAAAGAAAGAAAGAAAGAAAGAAAGAAAGAAAGAAAGAAAGAAAGAAAGAAAGAAAGAAAGAAAGAAAGAAAGAAAAAGAAAACAAGAAAAGGAAAAGAAAAACCTGTTGTTGGGGATTAAACTCGGGTTCACACATGCTAGGAAAATTATACTACTACTGAGTTACAGCAGCACCCACTTTTTAAATTTAAAAAGTACTCAGAAAGGAAAGAAAGAAGGTGGCCTTTGGGTTTGTTGTGAAAACAAAACAAAACTCAGAAATATATAAAATAGAAAATGAGAACCCACTTTCTCCTCCATCTGGCTCTCTTCAGAGGAAATTACCGTAGAAAAAACCAAATTACCATAAAGGAAATTGTCATAATGCTGCACAGCCTTAGCCAGACATGGGGGCACACACCAGTAGTCACAATGGTTAAGACAGGAAGATGGAGAGTTCAAGGCCAGCATGAGCTACTTAGTGAGACTTCCTCAATAAAATGAAATGTAAAATAAAGAGAGTAGAGGCACTGATAAACATTCATGTGTACCTTGCTTATCTTGTAAGAGGCCATTCTCTCTCCAAAGGCCTCTTTGTGTTTATTAGGGTGTGTGGCTGGCATGGCCAGAGTTCTGCCCAAAGCTCCTTGGAAACCTTATCATTTCTACACATAGCAGCCTGACTTCTGATGGCCGGTAGCTCCTTCTTCTCGGCTGCTTCTCTCCAGCCACCAAAGCTAATTTGACCGTAGCTGCTGGTGGAGGGGCTTGGGGACTGGTGTGCATTGGGGACAAAGCCTTAAGTGACTCAAAGCCGTTGGAATGGAAGTACTCTGGCTCTCTGGATCTCAGCTGGGACAGTCTTCAGGCACACACTCGGCACTCATTACTTTCACAGTTTCCCTGAAAGTTTACACTCCGGTCGCTCTCGTTTATGGAGCAACAGGCAATTGCTCCTGCCATTGGCTGCCTGCCCTTCCCTGTACCACTCCCCAGTTTATCCACTTAAAGCTGCTCAAACATGTACCTTGTACTGGTCATGTGGTCTGCTTCTGGGAAAAGAGAAAGATATGCTCTAGTTCGTTCCATCGTTTCTATTACTTAGGGCCATGTAGGGTTTTCGTAGGCGTTTTGTTTTGTGGCCCCAGCAAATCAACGCGCCTCCTTGCATAGACTAAGCATATATGGTTCTGCCACCAAGCTACATCTTCAGCCCGAGGGTTTCAGTTAGAAATGAGACTACAATAAGGTATTTATACACATAGCTTAAGTAGTGGCACATAGTTCTGAGTCATAACTGCTAGGTCAAAGGGAATTCATAACTGATATTTAGTGAGCTTTATTGATAATCACAGTGGCTGGGGAGATGGCTTATTGGATAAAACACTTCTTACAGAAGCATGAGGAGTGAGGTCCAGATTCCTGAAACCCACGTAAAAATGCTGGGTAGGCATGGCAACCCTCTTGTAATTCCAGCACTTAGACCGCAGAAGGTGGAGACCAAGAGTCCCCAGAGCAAACTGCCTCACTAGACTAGCCATACTGGTGAGCTCTGGGTTCAGCTGAGAGGTCCTGCCTCAAAGAGTAACATGGACGGGGTGAAGGAAGACCCCAAAGTTAGCCTTGGGCCTCCGTGTGCACATGCTTACACATGTACACAAGCATGCCCACACATGTGAACACAGGTACACAAACGCACACACCACACACACATATGCATGACTTTTTAAAGGAATTCCCTTACCAACAATGTAGTGGATTGTATTGTAACCCTCTTCTGTCACCATTGGACATTACAGATAATTCTTAACTGATCAGTTAGACAAAAATCTATGTGCTCTATAGACCTGTATCACATTTTAACTTGCATGGCTTTAATAAATCAGGATGATAAACGTTGCCCTTCAGCTGGCTATGGGAAAGAGAACACACAGAAAACTCACAGTAAGGTCTAGATATAATTAGTTGACAGTATAATCTTAGCAGCAATGGGTGATTATAGAGATCAATGGTAGATGCCTCCATGTAGCTTTCTCTAGACACCAAGCCTGGAGGCAGGAGCATACTCTTATCTATAAGGCCTGGGAAAGCTCAACTTTTATGTATTAACCTCACTGTGATTTTGTGGCCTTTCAGTAAGATCTTTATATACAAATACCCAGTTTCTGTCTAAGAGGATGTTACTAACCTAGTATTCAAACCCAAGGCTTTATGCATGCTGGGCAAGTGCTCTATCATTGAGCCCTTGCTTTCTTCTTCTTCTTCTTCTTCTTCTTCTTCTTCTTCTTCTTCTTCTTCTCCTTCTTCTTCTTCTTCTTCTTCTTCTTCTTCTTCTTCTTCTTCTTCTTCTTCTTCTTTTCTTTTTGAGTCTCAATATGTAGTTACCCAATGCAGCTGCCTTAGTCTCCCCATTTTGGGAATTACAGGTATGTACCACCATGGTGGGCCTTTCTAGATTCCTGGAATGAATTAAATAAGGCCAGGTGTCAGCAAACAATGACTGCTGTTCCGTGTGAGCTTTGTGGGAAACCTACCTCCCTAGAGAACAGCCCTTGCCAATGACTTCTCTCTGCTTGGCTCTGAAGCTGGGAGGGACCTGAAATCACAGTGACAATCCACTTCCCTAAAATCACCTGTTCATGCACTCAGTGAAACTTTGTATCACTTTCATGATTATCAAGTTCATATACTTTGTGCATTTTTCAATTGAACTATCTTTGCTTTTTGTGTTTGTTTACTGAAAAACATTTCTATGTGGATATTAACCGCTTGTTATACATATTGTTTACAGCTTTTTTAAAAAATTAATTATTTATTATATATACAGTGTTCTGTCTGCATGCCAGAAGAGGTCACCAGACCTCATTACAGATGGTTGTGAGCCACCATGTGGTTGCTGGGAATTGAACTCAGGACCTCTGGAAGAGCAGCCAGTGCTCTTAACCCCTGAGGCATCTCTCTAGCCCATTTACAGCTTTTTTTTTTATTCAGCCATATCCATAGTTATTTTTATTTATAATTTGGGATTATGTATCTTCCTTACAAAGGTTACTAATTCCTACATAAATCATAGAGATATCATATTTTTATGACTTTTATTACTTTAGAAAAATTTTCAGATTTTCCTTCCTTCCTTTCCTCCTTCCTTCCTTCCTTTCTTCCTTCCTTCCTTCCTTCCTTCCTTCCCTCCTTCCTTCCTTTTTCTTCTTCCTTTCTTTTGATTTTTAGACATGGCTTCATTATGGTTGCCCAGGCTGGGCTTGAACTTTCAGGCTCAAATAATCTTCCTTCCTCCAACTCTCAAGTAGCTGGGACTACAGGCATGCCCACTAACTACATCAGGCTCTCAATTTAGATTTTTAACGCACAAAATTCAGTTGCGGATGATATGAAAAGAACTGTCCTGAGAATTTTGTCCTTCTCCTGCTGCTGCAAGAGAAAGATGTTTTTCCCAGTTGCGTTTTCGAAGTGTGCCAGTTTTGTTAGCATTTCATCAAATCCCACTGGTTTCTCTTAGCAAGGACAGCGTGTGTGTGTGTGTGTGTGTGTGTGTGTGTGTTGAAAGAAGGTAGTCAATACACCTGCTGTGTAGCCATTAAGCAACTATGGCCCTTGCCCTTGGTTTCTTATCTGTTAAATGAGGAAGCTGGACCAAATACTTCGTTATCTTCCTGAATTAGTAATGTGAAGGTCTAAAGTGTCTCTATCCTTCTGGCCAAAAGGGAGTTTAGTTTCACATGGGAGAAAACAGAATCTTGTGTCTGTAGCTGCTAAAGGACATTGAGTTCTTTAGGTTTGAATGTGATACCAGGGGCAATGGGGACGGGCATCCCTTGCTCTCAGACTGAATACCTGGGCTATATTTAGCTAGAGCTACACCTTCAGGAACAGGCTTCTTGCAATATGGAGCCAAGAGCGGGGCGGACTTTCTGTGAAATAATGAGCTTCTTTCCAAGAAAAGGGCATGGGGCTGCAGCAGCAGCAGTATCTCGCTTACAGAAAGTCCCTTTTCTTTCCTTTTTAATTAAAAAAGTGTTAGCTCATATTAGTTGTACAGAATAATGGGTTCTATTGTGACATGGTCACATATGTATATACTCTGGTCACACCCATCCCCCCAATTCTTTATCTTGATCTCCCTTCCTCCATCCCTATCTTCTTCTCTAATAGACTCTGAATAGTTTCATGTGTTTTTAATTTTTTGCTTCTTGAGACCAAATCTCATGCACCCCACACTGACTCTGGACATGCCATATTGCCCAGGCTGGGTCCTGATCCTTTTGTTTCTGCCTCCAGCATACAGGGATTATAGGTGAGGACCACCATACCCAACTTAATGTCATCTGTTACCTTTACATTTTGTTTCATTTGCGTGTGTGTGTGTGTGTGTGTGTGTGTGTGTGTGTGTGTGTGTGTGTTTGACATATGTACAGGTGCCCTCAGAGGCTAGAAGAGGGCATTGGATCCAAACTCCTGAACTAGAGTTACATATTGTTGTAAGCCATCTAACATGGGTGCCAAGAACCAAATTCAGGGCCTCTGGGAGAGAAGCAATCTTTCTCTGTCCCACCAGTTCCCAAATAATGACACAGAGACTTTTTTTTTAAAGATTTATTTATTTATTGTGTATACAGCATGTATGACAGCAGTCCAGAGGAGGGCACCAGATCTCATTACAGATGGTTGTGAGCCACCATGTGATCGCTGGGAATTGAACTCAGGACCTCTGGAAGAATAGTCAGTGCTTTTAACCTCTGAGCCATCTCTCCAGCCCCAGAGACTTCTTATTAACTATGAAAGCTCAGCCTATTTCTTAGGCTTCTTCCTAACTAGCTCTTATAACAACCCATTTATATTAATCTACTTCCTATCACATGGCATTACCTCTCTTCCATCATGCACCTCCTGTTTTCTCTCCGTGTCTCCTGGCATCTCCGCCCTTCTTCTTCCCAGAGTCCTCTCTGTCCCCGGAAGTCCTGCCTAACCTCTTTCTAGCTATTGGCCGTTCAGCTTTTTATTATACCAATCACAGCAATACATTTTCACACAGTGTACAAATATCCTACAACAAGTGCTCTTAACTGCTGAGCCATCTCTCTAGCCCTATTTATTTACTTTTAATTTTTTTATGGAGTCCATGTATGAACAAAAACATGTAATGTCTTTCTAAATATGGCTTATTTCACTTAATGTGATTTTCTCCAACTCCATCCACATCCCTACAAATGATGCAATTTAAATCTTCTTTGTGGCTAAGTGATGCTATCTCATGAATATACATGTTTTCTTTATCTGTTCATTCATTGATGGACAGGAAATCCTTTTCCTTGTTTACTTTCCAATATAATTTATTTTCTACTTTATTGTCACGTTCACAGTTTCAATGTATAGCAAACTGGCCTCAAACTCACCATTGTTTTTTAGCCCTCTTGGTTTCTGGGATTGTAGGTGTTGTTGACTGCAGTTCAACCCTACAGATTCTGCTCTTTAGCTCTGCAAACCTGCAGCAGCTCTTCAACTGAGTTGACTACTATCTACCCACCTGCAGTGACTCCTTGTATCTGTAGCTGACTCCACTTTCAGTAAAATGTCTTTGAACTCTGCAGCTTTTTTAAAAAAAAAAGCCCTCTTTTGTAGATACTCTGTAATAAATATTACATACTTCATGAAGAATAGTGCATGATCTGAGAGTTATTATTGTAATTATAATCTAGTAATTAAGATTGGAATCGAACCCGTGACTGCCGATGGCCAGCTATCAAGGGAAATTGGGACAACTTAGTAAGTTGTCCCAACAACACCACACAGTATAAACCGATTGTTATTCGATAAATTCTGACATAGTGGAAAGACACAAACATGTCTGTCTATGTTCCTGACATAGTGTGGTCACAGCAATAAACAAATCATATCCACTCTATGGTTTGTTCATTAATATTTGGAGTCCTATAAAAGGCATGTGCTCTTCAGAGATGAACAGAATCTGAAAGACTGTAAACAGAACTCTAGGTGACAAAGATCCATAGTGACACCACCATAACTCCATCACTCCACATTAACACCAGGGTGCTTGTTTATGAGCATGAATGTCGTGGCCGAGGTGTTCTCTCCTGGGGAACCCCAGCAGCATAACAGGCTAGGCTCCGTGAGTAATCCTCCCAACTCTGGTTGGGAGCTGCCTGTACCCAGGTTTCCTATGACACCTCTGTGAAAGCACTTCTTTCATCCACAGGGAGTTGTGCCAGGGCACAGCCAACTCCCTGAGTAGCAGCCTGCTACAGGCCTTGTTTCTCAACAAATCCTTTCTGCACCTAAGGAAAGAGCAAAGATCGCATCAGACTCCAGCATAGACCTACCCCACTCACTCCATCACTAAAGCACCTTTGCCTTCCAGCTACTCAACCCCTAAATTTGCATTGTTAATTACATGGGTTTTTCCAGAACTAAATAATTGCTGCTCTAAAACTTGCCCCTCAAAAAAGCCCAAGACTCACTTCTGGACTCTTTTTTTTAAACCTGGGTTAATGTAGCTAACAGTGATTTTTTTTTTTTTTTTGGTTCTCTTCAGAAAGGTTTCTTTAGGTCAAAACTCCATCCTGGGCCCAAGCTTGCTGTGTGCCCCTTGTCTAAAGCTTGGAGTCCAGCCCAGCAATGAGTGAATGTGATTGGCATTTTCTTTGGATCACCAACCAGCTTCCAAATAAAGACACAGAGACGACAACTTCTTCTTCTTCTTCTTCTTCTCCTCCTCCTCCTCCGCCTCCTCCTCCTCCTTCTCCTCCTCTTTCTCCTCTTCTTCTTCTCCTCCTTATTTTTCTTATTCTTGTTTCTTTTCTTCTTCTTCTGATTATTGTTGCTCTTATTACTGTTTGACCTTAGCTTAGGCTTGTCCCACTAGCTCTTTTAATTTAACCTATTCTTATTCATCTATGTTTTTTTCCTCGGGGCTTTTTATCTTTCTTTCATTCTATATGTCCTACTTTCCTGCTTCCTCCATGTCTGGCTGGTTAGCCTCTCTAGTCTCCCTGGTGTCTCTTTTTCTTTCTTCCCCCAGCCTAAATTCCTCCTACTTAGTCTCCCTGCCCAGAAGTCCCGCCTATATCTCCTCCCTCGCTATTGGCTGGTCAGCTTTTCATTAGACCAACCAGGTGCCTTGGGCAGGCAAGGTAAAACAGCAACACATCTTTCCATAATTAAACAAATGAAACACAACTTTACATAGTTAAAGAAATATTTTTCAACATAAAACAAATGCAACACATCTTTGCATAGTTAAACAAATATTCTGAAACAAGTGATGACTCTTACAGATCCACTTTCTTCTAGCAGCAGGTAGTTGGTGGCCACCTCTCCCTTGGGGCTTCAGTGCCCTAGGGTTGGTGTTTCATAAATCCCAGAGCAGGAACTGAGAATTCAAGGGCTCGATCTGGCTGGGGAGCTGGCCGGGGAACACAACCAGAGGACAAAAACAATAACACTTCTCTGCTTCTGGCTTGTTCTTTCTTAAGTGTTTATGGCCTAGCCACCTCAATCAGAAGGTGAGAAAGTGCAGAATGGACCCATTGCCTATGCATATGTGGTCCCTATCAGCTTCCTTCTGGGAAAAGCTGAGGAAAGTGTGAGGACCTGAGAGGCAGCAAGCTTTGCAGGAGCATTTGTGTGAGGAAGGGGAGAAATTAGACAGGGCAGATTCCTTCTCAGCCCTAGATGGTCCTGAATGCACTCAGTTTACCATCTTGGTGGATAGTGGGACTGATGCCAGGGCAGGAAGCAAAGTGGATCTGCCGTTTCATGGGCCAACAGCCTGTGGACTTCCGGGACTCTGCCTCAGGCCACTTAGCACTGGCCCTTTCCTACTTGGACAAGAATGAGATTCATTTTCAGGTGGTTTTGTTAGCTAAATGCGACAGGGATGGAGGTTAAGGAGCATTACTTGTTGGGGGTGGTGGTGGCAAGGAGAGGAGGGGAGAATCCCTTGATTCATTCCGGACTCATACAAAGTCTTGAGTCTTCTAATAAATAGTCTCCCCCTTTGAAACGACACCGTCATTTTTCCGAGAGCTACTATTTACTGCCTTGTGGGAAGCCATAGGGCTTCAGCTGCCTGACCTGGGTTCTAAGCTGAGAAGCCAAATTTAACCTGTATTCAAACAAAGGATTCCAACTATAGAAGCTCGTTTGTTTCACTCTCTGCAGCTGGCCGAGTAGGAGAAGGAGTGGGAACATTCTGTTGCTTTTTTCTTCCACCTTTCCTTTACAAGCAGGAAGTGACCTGCCCAGTTCTAGTGTGTGTCCAGAACTGCCCCAGAAGCCAGTTAACTTCTGTTTCCAGCCTTTCATTCCATTAAGACCCCACAAACGATGTTCCGTGTATGCACTCCCCTGCATAAATGGCATGATGATTAATTACCTGGAGGCTATTTGCAGCCACAAGTCCCTCTCAATGTGCCTTGGAAGCCCTTAGACTCAGCACCCCCAGGACAGTTGCGGAAGCACCCCCAGCTCTAAAGAGGGCAGAAATTCTACAGTCACCATCACCCACTCCACCAATCCCCACCACCGACATTCCCTCGGATTTTGTCAACTGAGCCTGTGGACCCTCTTGGCTGTGTGACCATGGGTAGGTTAAACACTCTTGAGTCTCAAAAAGGGGATTCAAATTATATAATTAAGATGTTAGTAACTTGGAAGGTTTGCAGACGTTAAACCAAGTGTGTTCTGTAATAATGCTGAGTAAAGTTTGAAAGTCTATTTGATGGAGAAGCAGGGATAGGCAAAGGGGTACAGCATGGCTGGAAATGGCCTAGTGATCAAAGAGCATTTGCTGCTCTTCTAGAGGACCGGGGTTCATGGGGATACTTGGGAATCTGAAGTCAATGGACTCAGAAGTTCAAGGTCATCCTTGACCGTGTATCAACTTTGAGGTTCATCTAGAACACATGAGATCCTGTCTCAAACAAACAAAACAAACAATCTAGCTTAATTTCTCAAACTGTTAGGCCAGAGAGGAACTGTTCAAACTTTTCCCAGTAAGCCCTGAACGCAGGCCTCTACAAAAGCCCTGACGGCTTGTAAAGGAATCTCAATGAGAGCAGAGGCAGAGTTCTGCAAGTGATTCCAAGGAGTTAAATACTTCAAAGACATCTTCAAACCCTCAAGGAAATTCGGTGCTAGATACACAGTAGGTTGTCAGGAAGCGGGTCTGTGGGATGGTTCTAGCTATAAGTCTTTACAAAACAGGAGACCGTTCACACCTGCTCCGCAGTGACCTGAGCTGACTCCCCCACATCACCTACTCTGTGGTTGCCCGGGAAATAACAATGAAGAAAACCACCACTGTTTCAGTCTGGATGATTTCCGTGCCTGGCCTCTCCCATCTCAGGACCTTCTGTCCTCTTTAGCCAGGCCACTCTGTGGGGATGACAGGTCAGATCTGTCCACAAAAGGTTTACTCTGGGGCTGTCATCCAGGTGACTGCTTAACCGTAGCCCAGACTCCTATTTACTGGCACGTATTTCTCTGCTTAGACAATCGTGTCTGAGTGTTTTAACGCCTGGCTGGTCCTGCTGGAGTTGGCTTGACCATATTTTGAAAAGTGTCTTCAGTGTTTGTGGTGGTAATTGGCACAGCACCATGGGCTGGTGATACAACAGTGTGATGGGCTGGGGCAATCTGAACTGGGCAACACATATATATCTTGCATGGCTTTTTGCTGCTTCTGTTGCTGAAAGTCTAAGGAGGACACAGGGTCCAAGGCCTTGGAGGCTAGCTATGTGTGATATGTGGAAGCTGGGTTTCTTCTATAGCTGGCCTTCTAGAATGAACCAGGTATTTCCCCAAGAGCTCAGTGTCTGGACTTTCCTTCCGATTCCGTATCTACCTGAGGTAAGACCTGCCAAGAGGGTAGGTGTCAACAAAGCCCACTCTGATGAGACCCGGGACAAATGAGTCCTACAAAGAACGTGCTACACCTGGGGACTCAGCCACCATCACTGTTCTGGCAAAGACCCCAAGGGACAAAAAAGTGGGAGAGCTTTATGGTGATTTTGGGAAGGAAGGGCTTCGACTATGCTCTGCTGGGTGATGATTACACAGGAAGCTGGAAGCAAGCTAACCGGAAGCTGAGCACCCGGGACGGGATTGGTGTGGAGAACATATTTGGGTCTATCTGGCTGGTACCGGGAAGCATGATTTAAGGAAGCTGGCCATTATTGACCAAATCCTGACAGTTTGGGAGCTGAGTGTTGGCAGAGGATGTGGTCACAGTTAGTGTTCATATGAACTCTATACAGTTAGTCTCTCGGGAGAAAGAACATTTGCTAATCCTGGTCAACCTGACTTTATTTTGAGGTGGATGACTACCAGTTAATGTGTGTGTGCTCAGTAAAATGTTGTGTGTATGTGTGCGTGAAAATATTTACTGTAAGTCAGCCACAGGAGCCCATGCCTGTCATCCCAGCACTGGGGAAGTGGAGGAAGGAGGTCATCTTTGGCTACATAGTGAATTGGAGGCTAGCCTGAGCTACATGAGACCATGTTTTTTTGTTAGTTTGTTTGCTTTTTAAATAGAAACCCTCGCCCTCAAAAGCTGGTCATAGTAAAAGTTATAATTGCACAAAACACAAACAAAAAGCAAGGTTGGGAATGGCCAGAATGCCCAATTTTATAAAATTGAGAAACTTTAATTGTGCCCATTTTGTGCAAAAAGTGTAAAAGGAAAGGGTTTGAATGACACTGGAAAAGAGACAGGCTTGGTTCAGGTTACTCTACCACACAGGTAGAGCCTAGGCCAGCTTTTAGGTAAAATGTCCCCAGACAGTCCTATTTCAGAACACTTTCTGGGGCTGAGTAAACTCGGCCCGGCTATGACCCGAAATATTGGCTCATCACCCACCCCTTGGTTGCCTTTGCCCTGAACCCTTTTGCAACTGTAACTGCCACTGTGATACAATGTGTGAATCACCCCCACCCACACACACCGGATGCAGTCACCCACCCCAGCCACCCCAAGACAGAGACAGGAAATCCAGACAGACCAGGATTCAAAATGGCTGTTTCTCCCCAGGGACTGAACATGCAGGCCGTGTTTGAAAACAGAACCCCGACCACATCTTCCTGCCACGTCAATCCGATTGTAGAGCTCTACCCTTCATTTTGACAAAAGCTCACTCACCCGAGCGAGTGTGTGGAGCATGAACCGAACCGCACTCAGTCACACATACTTACAGATGGATAATCTCCCTCTCATCTCTTGGCATTTCCCCCAGTTTTGACCCCATTCTTTCTCCACACTTACAGACCCCTCATCTTTCTTTTCTCCTGGACCTCCATCTCTGGGGGGGCGGGGGGGGGGGGGAGGGTCCCCCGTGTCACATTTCAATTAGGTAAGGCACCCCTGTTAACCTATAAAGTGATATCTTCTTAAAACATTAAGATTAGGCCAGGCGGTGGTGGCGCATGCCTTTCCCAGCACTCAGGAGGCAGAGGCACACAGATCTCTGAGTTTGAGGCCAGCCTGGTCTACAGAGTGAGTTCCAGGACAGCCAGGGCTACACAGAGAAACCCTGTCTCAACCCCTCCCGCCGAGAACCCTTTAAGACTATGTATTATATACATATATAGGAGTAGGGGTGCAGGTGGGTGGTGGAGCACGTGCCTGGCACGAGGCAATGGCTGTATCCCCAGACCTTAAAAACAAGTTCCCCATGGGTTTTATAAGAGCCCCAGGATACACTTGCTTTGAAAAACATTTTTTCCTCCTTGTCCATCGGTGGGGGACAGAGAAAGTGTGACTTGGCATGTTTTCCCCAGAACACAGAGTTGTTTGAATATTAGAGGCGGGGTGCATAGAACTTGCAGCTCGTGTTGTTTTATTACACGGCCTCACCCAGGGCCCCTGCCAGGTCTTCTGGTTTTCAGGCTTTATTGGTGTTTTGCATGTTAGACACAAGCTCTGCAAATAACTCCTTGCTTAATGGTTTCAGCGGAACTCTCCTCCCATCTGGTCTGAAGGCTGGAACTTCCCACCTCTGCTGTTCACTTCGTTCTCCAATTCGGCCACGATTTCCTAACACTAACCAGAGGAGACCTTGACTTTGCCATCTTCATCGTCCGTCGAGTGGATCTGGAAGACCCAAGAATGTTTAATGCCTTTTGGTTTTACTATCTCAATTCTCTCTCTTAAATATGACAAGGCTCTGGTCTAGATGCAAAGCATCTTTAGCTGAGGCTTGCTTGGCCGTGTCTGGTGCTATATAGAGGGTCAGTGGGGAGGCCTGTCAGGACACTTCATAGGAAGGACTCTGGAGCCACAGGAAGGACTCACGGAGGTAAAGGAAACCGGCAGGTGCAATTTGCTGCTGCTGCAAATGCCCTTAACTCCCGAGGGAAGGAGTGATTTTCAGAAACACCTGGTATAGACCTCTCTGGCTCCCATCTAGCAGCCTGTGGGGGCAAGTAAATCCTAATCACCTGGGGGAGCCCATGGACTTGAGTGGTGCAGTATTGGAGCAGACGAAGCTACAAAAGTTATATGGATGGTGATGTTCGGTTTGCAGAGCCATGTGGGACATGTGACCTGCTGGTGGTACTCTACGGGCACTTCCTGCTTCAGCAGCTGAAGTCTCTCCATAAGAGGTTCAGTGAAGTGACCAAACAGAGAGACACTGGGTGACTTTGATGGGCCATAGTGGGTGCCTCTGGCCAACATCTAATGTTTCATGGACTGGCTATAGCAGTGGCCCGGATGCTATCGACTGGGCATTGATGCCATTGGGTTTAAATAGGAGGCAAGGCCATCAATCAGCTGGAGACATTAGCACCCTACATGGTGGGTGCTGCAAAATGGCCCTCAAAATCTCATCTTCAGACAACGAGAGAGAGAGAGAGAGAGAGAGAGAGAGAGAGAGAGAGAGAGAGATCATTGGAAATCTATGAGATTTGTAATGTTTACAGCCAGGAAGCCTTTGGTGACTTGCAAAGGCTTCTAAGGAGAACTTGGGAAGGACTCTGCGCAGGGATTTATCAGTAGGGGCTAAAGCCATAACTGTACTGGACCAGGTGGTTCCTGTGGCTTGACATGAAATGTCCCCACAAGTCCAGGTCCTCAGGTGGTACTGGTAGTGCTATTTAGGAAGAGGCTGGCAATTTTAGGGGGTGTGGCCTAGATGGAGGGAGGAAGTGGGCTGCTGGGGGCCTGCCCTTGGGGCTAGATCTTGCTTAAGTATCTTGTTAAACCAACGGGGAGAAAAAAAAAATCCTAAACATAGTTGATCTCGGTTACATTTATCTCGTGATAACCCCAGACGGGCAACAATGGGCTCATTTTACCAATAAGGAAGAAGGTGGTCAGAGGAGGAGAGTACCTTTTAAGAACAGCCTGTGAGGTTCTAGCCTGGGTCTTTTTAAGTTGGTATTCTATCACTATACTGTAACGCTTTATTTAGTCAGCAAATTTACTCGACAAACATGTTGAGTAATGGCACGTCTACTACATTCCAGAATATTCTAGTAGATTCTGGGTATTCACTATGTAGCAAAGAACAAAACAAACAAAAATCTCTGTTCATAGTAGGGTTCAAGAGTGGATGTTACTGGCAGTGTGGCCCCAGCGTTGCTTCTGTGCTAGTCTGACCTTGGACACACAGGTTACATAAGGAAACTTGAATAATTCTGAGGGCTTGAGACATCTTGGATTCCAAGTGCATCCACTGCTCAGCCACGCTCCATGCCAGCTGCCAGTGCCTCCTCCACTACTTGTCAGTACATAATCTGCCCCATTACACTGATTTAGGAGAAAAACGCAGTTCGTTTAACTTTTGTTCCTAAAGAATGAGAAGAACTTCTGTTGGGAGCAGTTAAGGACAGAGAACCAGAATGCCTCACCCAAGGGCAGAAATAGAGGACACAATGGTGCTGACGGTTGCCCATGCCCGTGCAAGATGCGTCCCATTTAGACATGGCATCTCACCAGCCAGCGTCGTACTCACGATCAAGTTCTCAGCCACGTCCTCTGAACAGATGGGATACCAAGATAGGCGGGTCAAAAGTATTGGGAATGGATTTGTACAACTGACATCTTAGGGATAAAAACTGGCAAGGCGGTCTGATGAAAGTCCAACACCATTTCCAGAAGATGTGTGCGGCTGCGTGGAGACGGCACAGGGGACCCAGGATCGGGACAGGACTCCCATGCTTATGATGTGTGTGACCAAGGACATATGACAGAGTGGTTAGAATCGAACCCTAGAGGACAAGTGCCTCTCACTGGCTGTGGGAACTTGAGTGATTTCATTTTCCTTTGCCTTGATTTTCTTATATCAAATGAAGATACAGATCAACAAAATATGTGTTAGATGTTGTCACAGGAAGACTGAATAAGAAACCATGATTGATATATTTCCTAGTGTTTATCAAACTTTACTTCAATTTCCCTCTTTTAGGGCAGAAAGAATACAAACATATCCCATATGCCTTTCACTGTGAGCTGGGTTTAGCCAGTTGGGTCTTCATGGAAGTGATACAAGCCACTCAAATCCCTGGCTGATAGACATCCTGCAGTTTTCTTTTCCTGCTCTAGCAGCCCTGAAAGCTAATGATGAGGTAGCAACAATTCAAGATGATCAAACCTCCATCAGCCTGGGGCCGCCACTCCCACCCTATAAATATAATACTTATATAAATACTATGGAATTAAATTCTCAGCAACATCAAAACCCTTTCTTTCTCTCAGTTTTTTTATTGTTGTTATTGTTTGTTTGTTTGTTGTTTGTTTTGTTTGTTTTGTTTTAAAATAAGGTCTCATAACCCAGACTGGCCTGGAACTTGCCATGTAGCCCAGGTTAGCCTCCACCTTAGATTCTTCCTATCTATTCAGGCTGGGATTACAGGCATGTACCACCACACCCAGTTTAGGTTTGATCCATTTCTGTTCCCTTCTTCCTAGAAGGTCAGTGTGTAAGGTTCCTTATAGAAGCACTTCCCCTTGCCTTCTGCCCCGGAAGAACTGGACATTCTCCCTGCCCTCATTAAGAAGGTGGCTCTGAGTATTTTAGGTTAAGGGGCTGGGAAATTGACACAATACTGGTTTCTGCTTCCCTACAAATAACTTTGCAAACATACTCAGGGTCTTATCATCCCTTGATGTATGTCTTGCTTCTTCAAGTAAGGCTTAAAGTTCCCCGAGGGCAATAACCCCGTTTTTTTGCAAGTCAAACCACTGGGTTTCTTTAAACAAGACCTTGTGATAAGGCCTATGTTTAGATATTTTGAAATTTGCATGCTAGTTCCCAATTTGTTGGCTGACTTGTTCTTTATATAGTCAAGGATCCAAAGGCTATAACAATCAAGGGCTCACTCCATTGTCAAGTTAAAAAGAGGCTGAAAATTTCTCCTCTGGGGCATGCTCTCTTGGTTTTTGATGTACCTAGTAACAACTTCCCTCAGTTTAGACCGGAGCACCACTCAGTGTCCAGTGTAAGAGCTGCAGCAAGCAGGTGCTGCTACCCTTGGCCTGTGTTGTTTACAAGGGAGAGGCAGCTTCCTGTGTCCCCAGCCACAGTGCCGACGGAGTTGCTGACACTCTTGTTCCCACCTTGGCACAAGCAGGAAATGGTTCCTGAGAATGAGCCCTTGGTGAGGAGCACCATTTGAGGCACCAGACTCCACAATGTAAGAATCCAGAATTTTTCTAACTGGCCTGGGCTAGGGCCTCACCCCTTCCCATCGCTCCACCCCCACCTCCCACCCCCCAGAGCCAAACCAGCTATCAGAGCTGACAGGAAGCTATCCAGTACTTCCTGGAAGGTGTGGAGGCAGGGGGCTAAGAGGTGATGTGAACTCTGAAGATCAGAACAAGACTGGCCTTGGGGAACAATGAGATGGTTCAGTGGGTAAAGGCACTTGCTGCCAAACTTGATGACCCGAGTTCAATCTTGTGACATGGAAGAAGGAGAGAACTGACTCCCTCCTTCATTTCCTTACCTCCATGCATGCCCTGGCTCGCTCGCTCTCTCTTTCTCTCTCTCTCTCTCTGATACACACACACACACTTAATTTAATTTAAAAAGCAAACAAACTGGTCTTTGGTAAGAGCAAGGAGACCTGTTTTTACTGGAACCCTTTCCTTCCGCGGGTTCTGTGAGGAGCCTCATCTCTAACCAGCCCTCCCTCCTTCCATCTTCTTAGATTGGCCAGACATCTCAGTTTGTCTGGGCTTAAGCAGGTTTCCAAGAAAGTCCAGGGCAAACCAGGACAAGTTGATCACCATAGGCCTTCTCTAGAACTTTGTTCCCAGACTCCTCCAACATCCCAGTCTCCACCAGCCTTTGATGTGTAATCCCCGCTGGATCCTCATGTCTCCTGAGCAGCAACCCAACCCTTGAACCACCAGGCCGTAGTGCCATTTGCACAGCCAACCATGAATTCCTTGGACTCCAAGCTGACTCGCCATCTTAACTCCTCTACTCCTCCAACCCTGCTCACCTCTCAGAGTGTCTGCTATCATCTGTGTCAAGCCATCAGGCTGTTGTTTAGTTGTTTAAGAAGTACTTGCTCAGCTCAGGCGGTGGTGGCGCACACCTTTAATCCCAGCACTTGGGAGGCAGAGGCAAGTGGATCTTTGTGAGTTCGAGGCCAGCCTGGTCTACAAAGTGAGTTTGAGGCCAGCCTGGTCTACAAAGTGAGTTTCAGGACAGCTAGGGCTGTTACACAGAGAAACCCTGTCTCAGAAGAAAAAACAGCAACAAAGTATTTATACATTTACTTACTCATGTACTTATTTATTTACTGGAGACCTACTCTGTGCCAGTCTCTAACTTAGATGCTAGGAACTCAACATTGAATAAAACCACTGCCCTCAAAGAGTTTGAATTTTGCTCAAGGAAGACAGAGAAGAAATATATACTGCCCTAGATTTCTTTCTGTTGCTGTGTTAAAACACTCTGACCAAAAGCAACTTAGAAGATGAAAGGACTTACTCGCTTATACTTTAGGTCACAGACCATCCTTGAGGAACCTCACAGTAGGAACTTAAGACAGGAACCTTGAGCAGAAACCATGAAGGAACAGCACTTGCTGGCTCACTCCTGCTCATGCTCAGCTAGCTTCCTCATACAGTCCAAACCACCTGCCCAGGGAATGTTACCGCCCACAGTGGGCTGAGCTCTCCTATATCAATTAACAAGACAATCAATCCTTCACCATGCCCACAGCCCAACCTGATAAAGACAATCACCCAATTAAGACTGTTTTCAGGTTTCTAGGCTGTGTTGACAGTTAATGCTAACTAGGACACACACATTATCATATACATCAGATAAGTCAGGCACAAGGAAGGAAACTGAGCTCCTGCAGGGCCTACCAGATGAAACCATTCTATTTTTACTTCATCCCCCTCTAATCTGTTGGCAAACCACAATCACCCAGTCCCTGCAGGACTTTCCAGTTTTGTGGCCCTCACCTTGTGAAAATGCTTGTCCCTTCTCATTTTATTATATTGGTCTCTTGAGTAATCTTTTTTTTTTTTTTTTTGCTGGTTGTCACTCCCTACTCTATCTAATCCTACTCATGCTTGCTGTAATCTTTCTGGAGCCCAGTTATCATCATCATCAAATTGTTACCCTGCATTGTGGAGTTCTGAGTAAAAGTGTGCTTAGAAGACGAGGAGAGAGAGCCAAGACACAGAAGAGGTTCCCACAGCTTCCCAGCAGGCCTTCGTCAGAAATAGAACTGTCAAAAGTATGTTGTCAAACATGTCACAGTTCTGTTTTTTTATGCCACAATGTAAAAATTGCAAATTGTTCATCAAAATAAAAAAGGAATAGATGCATTAACCACAGTCCTTTGATTGCCGTTAGCTTCAGAAGCCAAGCCCAAGCTGCCCTTAGGAAGGTAATAGCAAAGTCCTGAAAAGGAAAATGCTATCTCTTCAGGAATGATTGGTCCTGGGCACTTGTCAAATCTACACCCCTCTGCTTCTCAGGCAGACTCCAGCCAGAAGGTGGCAATGTGGCCAGAAGTGACTTGAGTTAACTTTTCTCAGCTTTGCGACTCCAGTGCACTCTGTTTCCAGCAGAAGCACCAATGCTGAGTCTCCTGACCACTCTCAACAAAGAGCTCATTCTGTAACCAACCAGCCATCCCCCAGGGATAGACTTGCACCTGGAGCTGGGGGGAATGAGGTTAACTTCACCTTAACTCATGGGAAGACCAGAAGATGGGGACTTACCTCTATTAAAACATTATGCATTTGTAACAGAACAGCTGAGACTCGGTAACTATTCTAATTTCCTTTCTGTGGCTGTGACAAAACTCACTGGCCAAGGACCACTTAGGGGAGTAAAAGGTTTATTTGGTTACACTTCCAAGTCGCAGTTCATCATTCAGGGTAGTCAAGGATGGAACTCAAGTAGGAACTAGAATAGAAACCAGGGAGAAATGCTGCTTGCTGATTTGCTCACTGACTCATGCCTAGCCAGCTTTTTTTCTACAGCCCAGGACCACCTGTCTGGGAAATGATGCTGCCCACAGTGAGCTGGTCCCTCTTGCATCAATTAACTCCCAAGACAGTCCCCAACAGATGGCCACCAACCAGCCTGACCAGGACAATCCTTCAACTGAGACTCCTTTCTCAAATGATGCTGCTGTGTCTGTTGTGGGATATTTTTATACTGTGTGAAGATGTATTGCTGTGATTGATGTAATAAAAAGTTGAATGGCCAATAGCTAGGCAGGAGGTATAGGTGGGATTTCCAGGGAGAGAAAGGAAGAGGAGGAGGAAGCTAGGTACACAGGAGATCTGAGGAGACACAGAGAGGAAACAGGAGGTACAAGATGGAAGAGAGGTAACGCCGTGTAATAGAATGTAGATTAATATAAATGGGTTACTTTAAGTTAGTTATAAGAGCTAGTTAGGAACAAGCCTAAGCTATTGGCCAAGCTGTCATAATTAATAAGGAGTCTATGTGTCATTATTTGGGCTTGCTGGCAGGACAGAGAAAGACTCGATACATATGCCAAGTTGACAAAGCTAACCAGGGCAATAACTTCACAAAGAAGCGAGGCTTACTTAGTTCACAGTTCTGGGGGTCAAAGGGCTTGCAACTAGTGACAATCTTTTTGCTGTCAGAGCCCTGAGGTGGTGTCCCAGGCATCATATAGCAGAAGATCAGGAGTTTGTACACATATATGAGTCTTCTAGTCCCTTCTAAAGCCATCAGGTTTCAGTCATGAAGACTCAACATGGACACATAATTTTAATATTTCAAAAGCCCTACTTCTAACCCTAAGTGCTACAGTAACATACTCAAGTTAAATTTCCACCTCCTTTTTAAGTATTTTTAAAATACTTTTTAAAAATATTTTTTAAAAACTTTGTGTGCGTGTGTGTGTGTGTGTGTATCCAGAGGAAGTTGTAGAATCCCCTGGAGCTGAAGTTACAGGAGGTTGTGGGTGTTGGGGATCAAACTAAGGTCCTCTGCATAAGAAAGCTAGCTGAGCATGAGTTGGAGTGAGCCAGCAAGCAAGCAAGATTTCTCCACAGTTTCTTCCCTAGGTTCCTGGCTTGGGTTCCTTGAGTTGGGTTTCAGGTCCTGGGAACTGAACTCAGGTCCTCTGGAAGAGCAGCAAGTCTCTTAACCACTAAACATTTATCCGGTCCCCCTTTTTATTTTTTTAAAGATGAGATACCACTAGGCTGTCTAGGCTGATCTGGAACTGGAGACTCCCCTACCTCCAGTATTAGGACCACCGATAAAGATCACTATACCCGGCTTCCTGACTTCTTACTCGTATGACTTTTGGGGACACACTCAGACCATATCTAAATGACAGCTTTCTCTAAGCACCATTTGGTATTCAGGATGGGAAGTGGAAGCTGAATGAGCAAAACCAACTGTCTATCATCAAAGACACACATTCAGTAAGAACAGCACCTCCCAATGCTCAGTAGAATTAAATTAAACGCATTTAAGTCAGGTTGTACTTACACTCAATGATTTCAATGACACTTTGTTCCAACACCTCAAATGGCTCTCTCCCTGTTGCCTCTGTGCCAGTCAACTGTCTTCCTTCTCTGGATCTATTTCAGAGAAGCTTGACAAGGGCTGGAGATTGAAAGAACCTATGTCTAAGAGTAGGCTTTCAGAGAGTTCGCTGTTAGAAGCACCTGTGGTCATGGGTACAGAGAGTGTTGTTTGCCCCTAAATAGCACAGGTAGGTGTTTACTGAGACTTAATACTCACGCTGCATCTGAATGATGGGAATACTCCCATTTTACATATGAGCAAGTCAAGACCCAGGGACGTCGATGAGCTTTCCCACAGCTGCACACAACTAATATATGGAGGACCTTAGATTTGAACCTAGGACTTTGAGACTGCTAAACTCGCTTGCAATCCTGTACAACAGTCCCTTTCTGTTAAGGAGAGGGGGAAACTTGTCATGTAAATCCACCCATGGCTCTCAGTCACCTGAAGCTCACCAGTGGCCAGACGACTTTCCATTCAAGTAGGCCAGTAGCAGAAAATCAGTGTAGAGCCAGGATGGATGACTCAGTCAGGACACTCAGAACTCGAGAGGAAGTGGTATGGCTCCCCCTTCTGCCTTCGGTTCACCTCAAGAGCTCTCCTCCAGACAGCCGCCGCCGCCCACCTTTAGAAACGAGTTGCTGTGGTTGGAACATTAGGTAAAAACAGCCGGTTGCTCTGTCAGGAGACTTTGGCAGGCCTCGTCTCCCTGGGGCCCGAGGGGCTTCCCACCTGTGTTGCTTGTGGAAGCCCACAGTGACTCAGTTTCCCACAGAGACTCAGCTTGAAGCTGAAGTCCATTCTGACCCCAAAGAGTCCAAAGCTTGCTTGCTCTATCTAGTCTCTTCAGAAGCTGTGAGAAAGTTCTGATACGGCTCCTGGGAAAAGCACAGGGGCTGTGAGAAAGTCCTGATTAGCTCGTGGGAAAGAACTAATTATTTAGCAAATGCCCCATTCTAGGCAGGCTGCTGCTGTCAGCAGGTGGCACATGTTTGAGATAACGAAACTGCCTGTTCCTTGACTCAAGGACAGGCTAGACCGCCTCTGCTGTGCTGTGTTCCACTTCAGCCTTTCAGTTTGCGTATAAGCTGGCTGTGAAGTAAACTCAGGGCTTGCTTGACCAGAAGCCCTCCCGGCACTGATTTTCTGTCTCTGTCTATTCTTCTGCCTCTGTTTTTCCCTCAGCCTCACGCCCTACTCAGCTACCCTAGTCTACTTGTCGGCTGGCTCCCACAGTTGCTCTGCTAGGAAGGCTTAGCTAGACCTTGAACTGGGCAGCCAGCCTCAGACCTAAGGATGGAACCTGATCATGACTCTCCCCCACACCCCCTGCCTACACCCTAAACTCCCATCCCACGCCCCAAACCCCAGCCATCCCCACCTCAGGACAAGTTCTCCAACTCAGCAGAAAACTTTCAATCCAGTCTGTCTCTAGATAAGGCCCTTCCTTGGATTCAACCCCTGATGGGCTTGAATAAGAATTCATGACCTATATGATAAGGTGATTCTGGCTGAACCTCTAAATGTTCAGGCTCCTGGGGAAGATAAGCGGCTTGATAATCAGTCTAGGTGACATAATCCCTGTGAGGGCCTGTGCACTCTTGACTAGCCAATCAAAACCCTAGGTGGCTGTGTGAAGTTGCAGGGTGTGTGTGTGTGTGTGTGTGTGTGTGTGTGTGTGTGTGTGTGTGTGAAGGTAACAGGCCAGCCTCATGCTCAGGCAGATCCTGAAGCTTCTGTGAACAGAAGCTGATGTACTGGACTCTTTGAGAGCTATGCAAGGTCAGATGAACCTAGCTCTGAGCACAGCTCCACTGTGTAGTAGAATATTATTTTAAGGTGTGTTACTTTTGCTTATATTGCATTTGTTTAACGCTGTGAAGCTGTGTTACTGTGCCTGTCTAAAACACCTGATGGTTTAATAAAGAACTGAATGGCCAATAGCAAGGCAGGAGAAAGGATAGGTGGGGCTGGCAGGCAGAGAGTATATATAGAAGAAGAAAACTGGGAGGGGAGAGCTAGGATCCAGAGAAGGAGGAAGACCCTAGGGTCCAGCCATGCAGCTACACGGCAAGCCATGGAGTAAGAGTAAGATTTACAGAAGTTAGAGAACGGGAAAAGCCCAGAGGCAAAAGGTAGACGGAATAAGTTAAGGAAAGCTGGCAAGAAAGAAGCCAACCTAAGGCTGGGCATTCATAAGTAAGAATAAGCCTCTGTGTGTGATTTATTTGGGAGATGGGTGGCGGGCCCCTCAAAAGAGAAAAAACCCTCAACAACACCACTGGGCCAGACCTTGGGAGAAAAGGAACCCCCGGGAAGAGCTGGTAAGCAAACCTGCCAGTGGAGTCTTACCAAGTAACTGAAGTACCGTCAAGAGGAGCTCCTGTAAGGACACCACAGGGTGGGTGCAGTTAAGTGACCTTCGCAGAAAATCCTGCCTTACCCCATCAAATGTTTTTGCTTTAGTGCTGGAGAAGGCTTGGCGGCCTTGCACATGATGGGCAAACTCTCTACCACTGAGAAAACCCAGCCCTACAGTCAGATTTGAAACTCAGCACCCTGGATTTTAGTGGTCACATGAAAGAGGTGAGATGAGTTATGGACTGAAGAAGGTTGATATTTACTATATTTTACCCAGGATATTCACATTTGAGAGAATATTTCAGAATACTAAGTCTACCACATTGATGGAAAGCCAAGTGTCTTAGTTACTTTTCTAATTCTGTGACAAAAACACAATGACCAAGCCAGCATATAAAAGAAAACATTTAATCTGGAGGCTCACAGTTTGAGAGGGCTAGAGCCAGTGACCATCATAGCAGGCAGCAGGCAGGCAGCCATGGTGCTGGAGCAGTAACTGAGAACTTACGTGAGGAGAGGACATCCACCAGGCAGGAAGAAAGGGAAGGGAGGAAGGGAGAGAGAGGAAGAGAAAGGGAGAAGGAAGGAAAAAGCACCAGTGACTCACTTCCTCCAATAAGGCCACACCTCTTAATCCTTCCCAAACAGTTCCATCAAACATATCAGCCTATGGGGGCCATTCTCGCTTAAACCACCACACCAAGTCTAAACAGAATTTTTAACATTTGTTTAAATGTACTTAAGTTTTTTATTAGGGAACATAATGTGCCATGTCAAGCATGGTTCCGGGAACGTACCTAACTGAAGTGCAAGGGAGTGAAAAAAGACAGACAGACTGACATGTACAAAAAGCTGGGACTGGGTAGTCTGGGCTCTCACCTGGAGAAACTTCAGAATCCAGGAATAGAGGCGAACAGAGAGATGGTGTTATTGTGTACAGCTGAACAAAGAAGAGGGGTTTATTACATACAGATGAACAAGGAGGCAGGTTTATGGTATACAGCTGAACATGGAGGCAGGTTTAGCTCATCTCAGTAGGAGCAGTCTCCACATGGAAAGTCTTCAGGCTGTAAATATTCTTGGGGGAGAAAGCTATAGTGGACATTTTCTGCACACACTATCAACATCCATCCATACATGGACGAAAAGAGAAGGCTTTGCCATTTCCCTTTGAGTCTGAGGCTCTGTGGTCCTTGACAGATCCATGGTTGATAGGGCCATACCTCTATCAACACATATCCACACAGAACCTCACACACTCAGGGCTTCCTCCACTCCCAACAGCAATGGGATCATTTCAAAACAAAATCCCAAGGGAAAATCATTGCATCCATATATGTTTCCTGTAAATACATCTATGAGATATTGAGAGGAGTTGTTCTCTATGCAGGGCAATTTTTCCTCCCGAGGACATTGGCAGTGTCTGGTGACATTTTGGGGGTGTTTTTATGATTCTGAGTGTGAACGAGGAAGAGCCTGCTACACCTAGTGAGTAGAAAGAATGCAGGAGTGTCACTTAGCATCATGAGGGATGGGGGAAGCGCACTTGTAATCCTGACATTTAGGATGATGAGGCAGGAGAATCTTGAGTGCCAGGCCAGCCTGGGCTACACAGCAAAACTATATCCCCCCCCCCCACCACACACACAAAATTTACTTGCCTAAAATCAAAAAGCCATGCTTTAAAGCAGTGGTTCTCAACCTTCCTGATGCTGTGACCCTTTAATACAGTTCCTCATGTTGTGGAGACCCGAACCATAAAATTATTTTGTAACTTTGTGACCGTTATGAATCATAATGCAAATATCTGATAAGCAGGATATCTGATATGGGACCCTCAAAGGGGTCACAATCCACAGGTTGAGAACCACTATTTCAGAGTCTAAAAGATAACACTCTAAATACAAACTTACATTATTAATATGCATAAAAATTAATAGTAACTCCTTAATATCTGATGTACGACTAGTATTGAAATTTCCCCAATTTTCCCATCTGTTTTGTTTTGGGTTTGAGTTGGATTCTTGGTATATACAGACTAGCCTTGGACTCATTTAAAAGCAAATTCCCAACATAAAATCATCCCACATGTATATGTTCCAGTAAATGTGTCTAAGAGATATTGAAAGCTGTTGTTCTCTATGTAGGGCAATTTTGCCCCAGAGGATGCCCCTGTAGGAGTTAATCTCCATTGTCAAGATTTGGAATCACCTAGGAGACACACCTCTGAGCCTGACTATGACGTCATTACCAGACAAGTTTAATTGAGGAGAGAAGACCCATGCTGAACGTGGAGAGCATCATCCCATGGGCTGGCCTCCCAGACTGAATAAAAATAGGAAAAAAAGGACAACTCCCTGTGTACACAGGCTGGCCTTAATCTTATAATCCTCCTGTCTCAGCTGCTCAAGAACTATACATATAGGCATGGGTCACCATGCCTGACTGCCTCATGAATTAAGGCAGGGTGGTGGTGGGGCAGCTAGACAGCTCAGTGGATGAGGGCATTTGCCATGCAAGCTTTGAAGACCTGAGCCCAATCTCCATAATGTTGTCCTCTGATCTTCACGTGTACATCATATGGGCACACACAGAGAACAATAGCATCAAATATTTTAAAGAAAATTTAAACAAGTTTTCTTGGTAAGTCAGTATCCAAATAAGATTTTCTGCAGCCCAGGGCCATGTTGATGTCCATGGTCCATGTTATCACTGAAGGCCATTCAGATGTCTGTGGTCTGTGCTGCTGCCTGAAACCATGTTGATGTCTGTGGGCTGGGCTGCTGCTGGGGGCCATGTTGGTGTCAACGCCCCATATGGCCCCGGAGGCAACGTGGGTATCCATGGCCTATGCTGCCACCAAGGGCTATCTATGATGGTGTCTATGGCCTGTGCTGTGGCAGAGGGCCATGTTGATGTCCTTGGTACTGCCACCAGAGACAATGCTGAGGTTCGTGGCACATGCTGACACCGGAGGCCATGTTGAAGTCCATGGGCTGTGCTGCCACTGGGGCCCATGTGTCTGGGTCCTTAGTCCTGCTTAAGTCAGGGCTGTATTGATGTCTATGTCACTGAGGACCATGTGGATGTCTATGGTCTGTGCTGCTCTCTGGAGCCATATTGATGTCTGTGGGCCTTGATGCCATTGGGGGCCATGTCTGGGTCCATGGTACTGCTGCAACTGGGGGCTGTGTTGATGATGTCTGTGGTCTGTGCTACTGCCTGAGGCCATGTTGATGTTGTGGGTCGGGCTGGCGCCAGGGACCTTGTTGGTGTCCATGGCCCATATTGCCACCGGAGACCATGCTGTGAGGTCTTTGGCACATGCTGATGCCAGAGGCCAGATGGCTTTCCATGGTCTGTACTGTCACCAGATACCATGGGGAAGTCCGAGATCCATGACCCTGCTGACTGAAGGATGAGGAGGCTTACACAGGGGTAGTGATGACTGCCTACTCACAGTTGAAGAGACATAGAAGCCTTCAGTGACAATACCACCCCCCTTGCCAAAAGAGTAACAACCTAGACAAGAAGCCATAGCAGAGAACTCGTACAGATTGTGATAAGGATAAGTATAGCTCTCCACAATAGATGGCTACTGGTAGGGGTGGGGTGGGGAAGGACTCACTTTTCTTTTTCTTTTTTTTTTTAAGATTTATTTATCATATATGCAGAGGGCACCAGATCAAATTATAGATGGTTGTGAGCCACTATGTGGTTGCTGGGAATTGAACTCAGGACCTCTAGAAGATCAGCCGATGCTCTTAACCTCTGAACCGTCTCTCCAGCCCAAGGACTCACTTTTCTTTAAGGGGCTGGCCACCAGGAGTTTGACCAGCTCCAGTGACTATATAGAAAAAACACATTGAGCTTTTTTGGGGGGGGGGGGAGGAAGGCCACAAGGGTTGGGGAGCAGCACTTGGGAGGACTAGGAAGTAAGGGTGATCAGGGTGCATTATGAGAAATTCCCGAATAATCAATAAAAATATTGTGTTAAAAAAAAAAACAGATGCAAACATTTCAGTTGGTCATCTTCTTTAGTCTCTTTGTCCTCATACTCCTCTTTTTCTTAGGTAAAATTTGAATTTTTTCCTTTTTTATTAAATGTCTGTCTGTCGTCTGTCTGTTTGAGACAGCTCTCATTATATAGCCTTAGATGTCCTGGTACTCACTAGGCCCAGGTGGCCTCAAACTCATGGCAATCCTCCTGCCTCAGGTCCCCAGTGCTGAGATTACAGGCATGAATCACCATAGCTAGTTCAACAAATGCATTTGTGTGTGTGGTGGTGGTGGTATTTATACTACTTGGGGGGGGGGGGGCGTAAGACTATGTGTGCGTGAGTGTGTGCACGTGCATGTGTGCGGAGGCTAGAGGTCAGCATCTCTTCCTCTTTCACACCTAGCTATCTCTCTGCTCTGCCATGTGTGAATGTGGCCTTCTTTGTGCTCCAAAATGACTAAGTGAGAATTAGCGCTCTTCCCTGCATTCCGGGTGACTGGACAAAACGTGGTGAAGAAGAGTGTGTGTGTGTGTGTGTGTGTGTGTGTGTGTGTGTGTGTGTCTGCGCGCGCGCTCCTGTGAGGACTGCTACAACCAATCACTACAGGATGGCTTAGCAGAAATGTATTCCCCACAGTTCGCCCAGTTCTGGAGGCTAGAAAGCTGAGTGGGTTAGCAGAGTCAGGGCAGGGTGTATGTGTGTGTGTGTGTGGGGGGGCATGACACATGTCTGCTCCGGGCCCCTCTTCTTGCTTCTTGCATTCTGTCAATTTGGGGGGTCCTTAGTTTGTAGGAGCATCACCCCAGTCTTTGCCCTTTTTGTCATTTTCCCATTGTCTCTGTGTGTGTATGCGTGTGCAAATGGAAGTGTCTGTCTCTTTGTCTGCGTCCCGTTTATGAACATATCATTAATATGGGCTCAAGGCGCATCCTACTTAACTCTTCAAGAAACCAGTATCTGTAAGACCACATCCCAAGCCCCTGGGGATCGGTGTACAAGCTTTGGGGAGACATAATATGTATCCATTTCTTTTCTCATTGCTGTGACAGAATACCAGACTGAAAACCGGCTTATTCGGGCTCACCGTTTGAGGGATGTAGTCCATCATGCAGGGAAGACACAGCAGCTGGAGTTTGAAGTGGCTGGTCACAATGTATAGTCAGGAAGCAAAGAGAGAGACATGTTGGTGTTCGGCTGGCTTCTTCCTTTTTCCTATTTTTGCTCAGTCTATGAGGCCAGCCCAAGGGACGGTGCTGTCCACATTCGGGGCAAGTCTTCCCTTCTCAGTTAAACCTCCTGGGAATGCCCTCACAGACAGGCCCAGAAGTGTGTCTCCGAGGTGATTCCAAATCTTGTCAAGTTGACAGTTAACCATCAGAGAATTAAACACTCAGCTGGGCGGCAGAGGGTCACGCCTTTAATCCCAACATTCGGGAGGCAGAGGCAGGTGGATCTCTGTGAGTTTGAGGCTAGCCTGGTCTACAGAGTGAGTTCCAGGACAGGCACCAAAGCTACACAGAGAAACCCTGTCTCAAAACAACAAAAAACAAAACAAATCTTCACACTCCCATAAACAGACTCTTACTGCAGAAATCTCTTACTGTTCTTTGTTTATACTTCTTTAGCCAAAGCTGCAAGAGATGCTGGGAGGTCAGAGTTAGTGGAGCACATGGCCATCCCTGGAAGTATGTTTTCCATGACCAAAATGGAAGGAAAAGTTGACCTGAGGGCGAGCACCAGCCAGCCATCTGCCACAGAATGTGTCCCACCTCATGTGCGAGTGAGGGGGGATGTTGTGCTGCTCATGGATCTGTGCTTATCTATGTGTCCTTCCTGTAGACACTCCATTGTTGGACTCTTCATCTCATATGGCTGCGTCTGATACTGAGTACTGAGATACCGAGTACTGAGTACCTGTAAGAATCCAGGCACTGCCTAGAGCTCTGTGGTTTTATCTGTATTCCCCAGCCACTGACACAGGCTTTTTGTTGTTGTTTGTTTTATGACTGTTTGATTGTGTGTACCTGTTTGTGAGTGCGTGTGTGGTATTCGAACATGAGTATGTGTGGGTACCCTCAGGGCCAGGAGAGGATACCCAGTGCCATGCTCTATCACTCTCATCCTATATCTCCTCTAGGGCCCTCCTGTCTCCACTCAGATTGTTGCTGGGGTGACAGATGTGCGTCTGAGACCCCGCTTGTTAAGGTTGGTACTGGGGTAAGAACTCCTCTGCAGCCCCTGAAGAAGGGTTTTGAAATCATCCTTTGATTTCTAACTTGGGGCTCCACTCACAACCCAGGCTAAGAGGAAGTACATTCCCTTCTGCCGGTTCCCATTCCTGCTGAGGGAACCAGAGAAGAAGAGCAGGTCCATCTACCCACATGGGCCTGTGGTTCCCTCCCATTGGAAATGGAGGCCTGCAAGTCCCCTTCGTATCCATCTTGGTTGGAGTGGAAGAAACTGCCTAATTAAAGTCTGCGGCATGCCCAGATGCTGTGGCTGCCCCCAGAGCTGTCCCTGTGCATTCTCAGCACCTGATGATACATATTCTTTATGTTTATGTGGCACAGGACACTGTGCTCCATACACATGAAGTATTAGTGAGCCAATTTCACCGTCCACACTGCTCCAGAGCAACCGGAAGGCATCCCCTGTTCTAATTTATGAGAGACTAGCATGTGCAATCAATAGATGCCCCACAGGTTATTAAAGAAGAGAAAGATGGCCCAGGCAGCCCTGTTTACTAACAGGAAAGCAGCTTTCTGGCAGCTCTGGGCAAGTGGTCTGTGAGAGATTTACAGAACCATTCCTTCTCCACTGGAACCTGAGACCCGGCCTCCATACATTGGAGCCCAGAGCAGGGGCTGAGGGCTGGGGTCAGCTCTGGGTTTTCTTAAGTCGCTCTGTGTTTTGAGAACCTGGAGAACAATAGCTTTCCAGGGTGGTGCTGAGACTGTGCGCCGGAGTGGGTGACTGGGTATGAGACCAACGGGCAGCCTGGAGGGCTGGAGGCCACTGCAGCATGGCTCCCTGAAGACCTCTCCTTTTCATTACTTCAGACTTCTCTTTGTTTTGAGGCCTTTGATTTTTGAGGTGCCAAAGTTCTTCCCAG
Source organism: Peromyscus aztecus (assembly GCA_902168405.1). NCBI lineage: Eukaryota > Metazoa > Chordata > Mammalia > Rodentia > Cricetidae > Peromyscus > Peromyscus aztecus. The sequence continues at coordinate 54,534 of CABHPQ010001908.1, forward strand.
TTTTCTAACCCTGGGTGTGGGGCAGGTCTGAAAAACGGTGACAGCCTTGGGTTACTTGGCAAAGGAGACAGACATCCTTCCCTCTGGTCTACTTTCCAGAGGGTCAAACATTTTAGGTCAATCCATGTTTGACCTTTATAGTCTTGAAATGTAGGGAGGTTATATCTCCTGGTAGACATGTTAATATATTTACTAATTGTAGTACAACCAAAGTGAGCCCATTAAATATTAACATAAATATTTCTATTTTCCTTTGTTTGTTTGTGTCGTGTTTTGTTTTTTGAAACAGGGTTTCTCTGTGTAGCTTTGCGCCTTTCCTGGAACTCACTTGGTAGTCCAGGCTGGCCTGGAACTCACAGAGATCCGCCTGCCTCTGCCTCCCAAGTGCTGGGATTAAAGGCGTGCGCCACCACCACCCAGCGTGGATATTCTTATTAAATAATGCACAAAAAGTAAACTTTTTTTTAAAAGTGAGTGACTGTTTTGCCTGCATGTATATATGTGCACCAAGTGCATGCCCAATGTGGTCAAAAGTCAGAAGAACACACCAGATACCCCGGAACTGGGGTTACAGACAGTCGTGAGCCACCATGTGGGTGCTGGGAACTAAATCCAGGTCCTTTGCAAGAACAAGTGCACTTAACCACTGAGCCTTCTCTCCAGCCCTTTTTTAACTGTTTTAATGACACTTGACTTAGTGTGCATGGTGCACAGATGCACAGTGCGTGTGTGGAGAGCAGAAGAGAGCTTGAAGGAGTCGGTTTTCCCTTTCTACTATATGGGTCTTGGGGCTCAAACAGGTCATCGGGCTTGGCGGCAAGTGCCTTTACCAGCCGAGCCATCTCGCTGACCCCTTACTGGGTATTTTTAAATTGTTGTTCCAGTGTGGAATCTGATCATTGTGTCAGCGAACTTTGGTGATCTCTCCATCCATCTGCTTTACACTTAGAATACCATTTTTAATTTTTGTGGGTTTTTTTTTAATTGTTGTGTTTGTTTTTGCTTTTGTTTTGTTTTGTCTTTGTGGAGGAGCCAGGGATGGAGCCTAGGGGCTTGCTAGAGGCAACGTAAGTGCTTAGAATGTACCTCTCATGCATTCAGTAGCCTGTGCACAATGCACTGGTCATAGCAAAGTATTGGCTTCCTGAGTTACGCAAGGATCCCTGAGTTGTGCAAGTATCCCGAAAAACACACTTCATTAAACCATGTTGGGAGAAAATCCTATTCATTAATATCACTGACCTCATCAGGAAGGTCCTTAAGCACTGGCGAGCCGCCAAGCACCACAATGCTAAGTATGAGTTTTCTAAAATTCTAATTTGCACATAGAAGCTCACATTTCATCATTGGCAACAAATACTACCGGTTGTTTCCCTCGACATGACAGGCTCCCTTTGTTCATTTTTAAGAAAGTGTGTGCCAGATGCCCAGTCTGGAAAGGCACTCTTTGTCACTCATTCTTTCAAGGAAAAAAAAAAAAAAAGATGTCCTATGATAAAGTGGTCCATTCAACTCACAATTGAAATAATTGCCTTGGTGTTTTTCTGTGCTTTTCTATAGTAACAATCATACTTCGGAATACATAAAAAATATTTCATGCATAATTCACATTTTATTATACAGGTTATTTTGAGAAGTACCAATATTTAATACACCTGATAACTTTGCTTCATCGAGGACATTCTTAGGTGAGAGTGGTGGCGTTGCATTTGTGCAAGTGTCTAGCTGTGGCAGCTGATAGAGTGGGGTGTCCCACCTCAGTGTGTGGGAAGACACCAGGAATGCTACTCACTGCGACCTTTGCTCCATCCTCCATCAGTGAGGATGTCAGACAGTGAAACATACGTCATCGGATTATTATGAAAACAGCTTTGACTTTAGGAACACGTAGAGTAGGGCAGGGACCCGGGGTCTTGGTGGCTACACTTTGGAAACAGCTGACATCTTGGTGGCAACAGATGACTAAATGGGAGAGGGGTCTTCCCCAGCTTCACAGCACGCAGCCCTGTCTTCTGGTCATTGTGCTTGGGATCTTAACTTCATTGTCAGTAACAAAGCTGTTGGGATTTGTGGGGCGTTTACCCACCAACCCCACAGCTCCCCAGAGTTTTCTTGAGTGTGAGCAGCAGGAAATATTAGATAGAAGGATTTATTGCGGAGAATCTCGCGGAGATAAACAGATAGAAAATAAAGGATAGCCTCGAGAGGGCCTGGAACCTAGTCCAACAGGCCCGGACTGTCTCTGCCCCAGGGTTTTTATAGAGACACCAAGGGGTGGAGCAAATGACCTCCTCCCCCAGCACAGCCAAGTGCAGACCATCTCAGACACCTGCACTCAGGCCAGTGGTCCTAATCATCCTCTATGTGGATCTGTTGGGTAAAGCCACGAGGAACCCGAGAACGTGCTCCCATAGGGATTAAATAATCTCTGTCACCATATTGTCGCTTCAGAAGCACCATGGACCTAGGACAATCTTTGTCATTTACTCCTATTGTTACAGTTGCCCATTTGTTTAGAGGCGGTACTTGCTCTTTAGAGGTGGTACCGTGGGGGACAGATTGCCCTCTTCTTCCCCCGTTACGCAAGGTGACTGGCTGGCTGGCTGGCTCTGCCACAGGCAACTGTCTAATCGCCCAGGAGCGATGGAGCACTTTGTTCCAGAGAGAAGCCTAGAGACCACATGTTCTTTGAACCCAGGGCCTCTTGTGCTGGATGGTTCTGGAAGGGCAGAGAAGACTCTTTGTTGTGAAATCTAAGACAGGAAAACAGAGCCAATTCATAATAATAAGGGAATATGAATTTTTTATTAAGAAAGTAGAAGACAAGAACTGATGCTAGCACGCAGCAGACATGCTCTCTCTCTCCCTCTCCCCCTCGTGTGTGTGTGTGTGTGTGTGTGTGTGTGTGTGTGTGTGTGTGTGCTGACTTCTACTTGCCTTTTGATGGCAAGAAGCCAAGGTTCTCTTGATTCTCCTTCACCCTGTCCATAGATCAGAATTCGCTTCTTCCCTATGGTGATTCTCAGTCGGCCTCTGAAGGGATGGGTTTTGTGAGGCACGGGAGGGAGCTGGGTGGGGACTCTGCTGTCCTGAGGAAGCACGGGGAGAAAGGGCCGGACCTGACCAAGGAGGGGAAACTGCAGAGAAAAGGACAGCACAGGAAAGGCCATGCAGAGCCGTGCTTCGGGAGTTGTATAAAAGCAAAACAAAACATGGCTGAGTAACAGCCCTTGTTTCCCCCACTTCAGTAAAGCTTTAAAATAAGTGCTTGAGCTGGGCAGTGGTGCATGCTTGATCCCAGCACTTAGAAGGAGGACTATGAATACAAGGCTAACCAAAAGATATGTATGCAATTTGAGGCTATCCTGAGCTACATACACAGTGAGACTTTCTTGAAAAAGAGGAGGAGGAGGAAGAAAAGAAAGAGGAGGAAGAAAAAGAAAAGAAGAGAAGAGAAGGGAAGGGAGGAGAGGGGAGGGAATGGGAAAGAAACAGTGAATTATTTGAGCCCTTCAATGAGAGTGGCACAAGTCCGTCAAAGCCCATTATGTATCTGAACTGGGATGGAGAAGGAAAGGCAGAAGCCTTTGGACTTGCCTTGGACCTAACCCATCACCAGGCTGGCAGACGCCCCTCTGCCTCTGTAAATGCATTCATGCCCTGCACGCTGGGTGCTCAACTCAGAGAGCTACTCTCGGGCTCTTCTGTTTCACAAATGGAGCTGAGTGCTCACCAGAGGTCAGTGCTATTTGTTTTCCACCCACGTCTGCCATTATGCTTGTAATTTTAATGATACAATTTAATTACTGTGAAAAACCAATGAAACATGAATGAAAAAAAAACAGGAGTTCTTGTTCCTGTGAAAATCAGAGTGGTCCCCTCTGGAGAGGTTCCGGGAGGACACGGCACACACAGAGAAATATTGCTGTTGAACTGGTGTGGGAGAGACAGGCAGAGAGGAACGGGTAAAAGGCAGGAGTGTCACCTTGTGTCCTTATGTTCCCGGTCCCCTTTACGTCAGCTGAAACCGTTGGGCGGACAGCTCAGCAGAGTGCTCGCCTTGCATTGTGAGGCCCTGAATTCCAACCCCAGACCTGCAAAGTAAAAAATAAACAAATCCCGAGACTTAAAGACAATTCCAGTTGAATGTAACTCCGTGAATATAAACTGTTAGTTACCAAAATATCCATTGCACCTAAATATACCTGACACATAATGGGGACACGATAAATATCTGTGGAGTCAATGAATTGTGGGCACAATTAAGGCAAGAAAGACAAGGTAGAACTTCAACTACTACATGTCTGTGCCTGGAAAATGTCATGATCCTACCTTAAATAAAATGGTGCCTAAATACACATGTATACTTTGAATTTAAAAGGTTAAGGAAGGGTTGAGGTATACTCATTGGTAGAGTGCTTGCCTAGTGTCCTGGTTTGCTCTCTTTTGGCATGATAAAACACTGACCAAGCCGGGCGGTAGTGGCGCATGCCTTTAATCCCAGCACT